>JAFLJL010013431.1:19234-44810 GCA_018398815.1 Conus ventricosus
AAAAAAAAGAGAAGGTCAGTGAACTCACCAAGGGGGGAGTTTTTGAACATGACAGCACGTAAGTAATGCTAGCGTGTGTGTGGGGTGGGGGGGGGGGGGGGGGGGGTTGTATCGCGCGATTTTCTACCGTCCAGTGAACGCTGCCCTTGTTTTTTGAGTTCATATTCCCTTCAGTTCAACGTTAAGCCAACTGTTGTGCAACTGGTCGCCATGTTAAGAAGCCAGGGCAGAGCAGGGCTGGTGAGTGTCTGAGTGTGTGTGTGTGTTTCATTGTATTTGGTCGAGGCAGACACTGCATAATCCAGCCATTCGTGGTTCTTAACACCTTCCTGTTTTTGACAAACCTACCGGTTGAACTTTAAAATAGGCTTCCTCACTGGAGTAAAATCTCTTCGTCACAAAGGGCGGTAGGCTCTACCCTTACCCCCTCTCCCAGCCCCACGCTCTCCACTTTCAGGTAGGAAATTTTCAAACTTAATTATGAAATTGAGCTCCTTTTTTGTTTAGGTTTGTATTTACCAAGTTAACGCCCCTTTTGTGTGTGTCGGAATTCTTATGCAAACCAGGGGAGGGGTTAGAAAGGTTATCCTTCCCTTCATCTGCCCAATGCCATCCATTAAACTCGCTCTTCTTTACTCCAGAGGAGGAGTTAGAAAACCATTTTCCCAGTTTTACACCCTTCCTCCGTCTTCTAAACGCCCCAGTGGCCGAAGTTTTACCCATACTTTATCCCACGTCCTGCCAACAGCCCCCAAACTCTCCCCCCTTTCACTCACCCTTCGCTCGCACTCTGACATGAAATTTAATTAACTTGTTTTCCCCCACTACTTTATTGTTCAGCGTGAAATTTAATTAGGGGAGAAACTATGCAAATTATTGGGACTGCCGGAAAAAAAAACAGGCAATTATATATTAGTTTGTTGTATTTTAGTCCCTTGCGGATTCATTCCAAAGAACTTGCCCTCAGCACTTGTGTCTTAGAGGATTCTTTTTATATTTTTTACTTTTCACAAAAAATGTTAGTTTGTTTTGCTCTTTTATGATTTCTTTGCTTCTTAGATGGCACCTTTGGTTGGTTTTTGAAAACTCACAAACATACTACGTATTGCAACACCAACCTTTTCCTGGGATTGTTTTTCTTAAAACTGAAAATGGCAGATGGAGTCAAATTACCACTTTCCCGGTCACTGAGGAGAAACCACCAATTTCGAAATTTCGGTAATATGACCAGGAGTTTATGTTAGTGAGTTTCCCTCCCTATTGGAGGATGTCTCACCTTGGAGATATAAGCTTGCTGAAGGCTCATTTGAGAAGCATTATTTTATTTTCCCCATTCACCCACCATAGCACATACTGTTAGTTTAGGCGGAATCATCTACCACTGCAGATATGAATGCGTATCTCCCCTATTTCTTCAATCTAAGACATAAGAGCAAGCTTTGTTTATAATTCAATATTTCTTGCAGTCATTGCAACACCAAGCTGCTCTGTAAGTTGCTGGAACGGTGCGGTACTTATCCTTGGAATTTATTAGTTTGTTGTATTTTAGTCCTTGCGGATTCATTCCAAGAACTTGCCCTCAGCACTTGTGTCTTAGAGGATATCTTTTTTATATTTTTTACTTTTCACAAGAAAATGTAGTTTGTTTTGCTCTTTTATGATTTTCTTTTGCTTCTTAGATGGCACCTTTGGTTGGTTTTTTGAAACTCAAACAAACATTACTACGGTATTGCACACCAACCTTTTCTGGGATTGTATTCTTCTTAAAACTGAAAAGGCAGAGGAGTCAAATTTACCACTTTCCGCGGTCACTGAGGAGAACCACCAAGTTTCGAAATATCGGTATATGACCAGGAGTTATATGTTAGTGAGTTTCCCTCCCTATTGGAGGATGTCTCACCCTTGGAGAATATAAGCTTGCTGAAGGCTCATTTTGAGAAGCATTTATTTTATTTTCCCATTCACCCACTCAAGCACATACTGTTAGTTAGGCGGAATCATCTACCACTGCAGATATGAATGCGTATCTCCCCTATTTCTTCAATCTAAGACATAAGAGCAAGCTTTGATTATAATTCAATATTTTCTTGCAGTCATTGCAACACCAAGCTTGCTCTGTAAGTTGCTGGAACGGTGCGGTACTTATCCTTGGAATTATTAGTTTGTTATATATATATATATATATAATATTATATATATATATATTGTATGTAGCAGATCTTAAAGCTAACAATGAAGACTTGAACTCGCAATTTTTTACACCGTGGTTACGCCCTCCCTGTCCTTCAAAAGGCAAAGCAGAAAGGGAGAAAACACCCCCAGATTTGACACACTAAGATATAGGCCCAAAGCAAAAATTCTAGCGTTCGTTTGGTTGTTAGTCATAATCCTCTAGATCTTCCAATGAGAATCTAGCTAAAAGAACGATTACACGTTCTTCGCGATGGTCCTAAAATGCGAAAAGCTGTTCCAGTAAAACCCGTTGTAGGGAAGAGGAACTGCAAATCCTCATCGCAGCACAAAGTGCACAGGATGTTTTAAATCCCGGGGGAAAAAACTGTTTTTAATTGTTTGAACTCTTATGTGTGGGGGTTTTTTGTGTGTGTTAGGGGGGGTTAGTGTTAAATTTTCTTGTTTTGATGCATTTTTTTTTAGATCATAGAAAGAGACTGTAGTGACCTTTTTCTTCCTTATAGGGAATAGTTGCCCTGGTAACACCCCTCAAATCCTTAGGTAGTGGTTGAAAGCTAGTAAGTGAGAAATAAAGTTTTGCCCCTTTGGGGGTTTACCCCCGTGATGATAAAAATGGGTTGCGTCGCTCCCAAAAATTTTGCAAAGGCCCTTCTTGATACCCCTTTGAAAATTTTCAGTGTGTACCATAGTGTGATGGTTATATTTTTATCTAATCTATCAAAATAATACTGTTTGGCCTAAGTGTTGGGAGGGTAGGTTTTGCAAGAGTGGTGAGTTGGGGGTGTGTACAGATTTTCGTAGTGTAGGAGCTTTTCGTGCGTATTTTTGGGCAGCGCGCCCCCCGTGGCGCTCGGGGGCGCGCGCGTGTGTGGGGTGGGCGCGCGCTTTTCCTTTTCTTTTTTAAATTAAATATACAACCCATTTCAGCATATTTTTGATTTTTTAAAAATTTTCGTACGTTTTAAAGGCAATTGTTTTTTCGGAACGTTCTTTTTGGGCCCCCCTGAGGTTGGCGGGTCTGGTGAAAAGCAAATCGGTTGCTGCCAAAGGGCTGAAAGAGATGCTTTTTGACGCCCGCAAATTTTTCAGTGACGAAGAAATGTAAAATGTCTGGATTGCAGATATAAACATTGGTTCATGGTGTTAGAAGCAGTTTGGTGAGCGGGTCGTTGATTTGTCCTATGTATGTGTTTTTTGCATAAGGCGTGTGTGTGTGGGTGTGTGTGTGTGTGTGTGTGTGGGTGTTTCTGGGGGTGTGTGACCCCGTGGTGTAAATGGTGCGCAGTCGTGTGGTGTGTGTGTTTGTTTCAAAAAGTTGGTGGAGATTTTTGCTTTTAAAAAAAAACCCGTTTTCATTGTTTAAATGAGATTTGAGAGTGTTTTTTTTTTCTTTTTCTAACTTTTTCTTTTTAATTAAGAGTTACTCCTTTGTTAAGCCCTGATTTAAAACCTGTTACGGTCGGGGGGAAAGAAAAAGGAAGTAAATGAAATCTTTCATGTTGATGCCGTTTATCATTGCATATTAGATACAGTTTTTGTGCTGCTACCAAATATTGCAAGGGGTTCGTGGACGTCATAACAGCCCAATGGAGGGTTTGGGACGGGTTTGGTTGCTTCATGTGTATTAGGATGTGCATGTGAGGGTGTGGGGGATTATGGATGAGTTGTGCACTTGCATGAAAGTGTTTGTGTTGCTTCCCTGTGTATTTGTGTGTGTTGTGTGGGTGTTGTGTGTGTGTGTGTTTGGTTTTTTTATTTTAGCTGTTTTGATTTTTTCATACACAAAGATTTTAGCTTTTTGTTTGTCAAAAATTTTTTTTAACGTTTTTTTTTTAAAAAATGAAATTTTGATTTTGGCTTGGTGAAGTTCTGTATGCCCCCTGAGGTTGGCTGGGTTTTTGAATGATGCAAAATGTTTGTTGAAAAATTTTTGCAAGAGTTATTGGTACCCCTTTGCAAGTTTTTAGTGACAAAGCAAGTGAATGGGTAGGAGGTTGTAGGTATAAACCTTGGTTATGGGGTGTTAAAATGCAGTGTGATTGGGGGGGCTGGGTTAGTTTAGATTTACGTATTTTTTTCCCACAAGGTTTAGGGGGGGGTTTTGTGTGTGTGGCCGCGCGCGTGCTGTGTGTTTGTAGGGGGGGGGGGGGGGGGGTTTGAGGGGGGGGGGGGTTGGGGGTTTGTGTGTGTGTGTGCGTGGGTCGATCGTGCGGTGTAGTTTGCTTTTAGAAAAGGGGTGGGAAATTTGCGTTAAATACTCCTTTTTAAATAGATTTAAGTGATTTTTTATTTTTACATTTTTTTTCTTTTTAATGGAAAGAGTTACTCCTGGTTACAGCCCCGTTAACAAACCCGTTACGGTGGTGGGCTGTAAGCAAAAAGGAAAATAAAAATGAATTTCATTGGGGATGCCAGAAAATAATTTCTTTATGTCACGTAAGGAAGTTTGGAATGGTTTTTATATAAACATTTTATTCATTTATAATGAATAATCTGAAAATTGGGGAACGCCTGGTTGCCCCCTCAGTTGGTGGGCCATAAAAAAAGTATAGTATTTTACCTTCAAGCCAGCATTTGCTTATAATAGTTTCATGGTTTGTTTTGCTTGCAAGGGCCTATCTTGGAGCCATTGTAAGATGTCATTTTAAAGAACCGTTTGGATTGTACTCTGCAAAATCTTTGCAAGGCCCAAACATTGGTACTCCTTTTAAGATGTCAAAAATGAACCCATTGGGTTGTGTTACTGCAAAAAAATTTTTAGGGACTATCTCGGTACGCCAAAGGAACATTTCGTAAAAAAACATAAAAGGGTTTGAGTGCCATTGCAGCGTGTTTTTGAAGAACTAAATGATTTTGTAGTGAAAGTTGGATGGTGGTGTTTGGATGCGGTGGGTTTTGAATGGGTGAGTGGGTTGTGTTGAGAAAGTGTGTGTGGTGTGTGTGTGTGTGTGTGGTGTGGGTTGTGTGTGTGTGTGTGCGTGTGTGTGGTGCTTGCGCGTGGTCGTGCTGGTGTGTGTGAAATAATTCCCCTTTTAAAGTTTAGTTGCCATTTTTGTAGTATAGAATAAGTTTTAGAGGCCTTTCTTTTGTGAAATCGGTTTTCTGTGAAAAAAAGGGCCTTTGACCCCTATTAGAGGTCTCCCGGGCAAAAGCAAAAAGGGTTTACTATGATTTTTTTTTATTAAAATGCAAGTCTATTACCCCGATTGATAAATGGTTTGTGTTGCCGTCAATTTGTGCAAAGGCCCTTTAAAGGTAGCCAAAGCAAAGATTTCATAAAGAGCCAAATGGGGTTTGGGGTTTCTGCCCCAAACTTTTCAAGGGCTGTCTGGGTAAAACATTGAAAAATGTTTGGACGAATTTAATGTGATGGGTTGTAGATACCTCGGATGAAGGTGTTGGGTTTAAAATTATGTGAGGATGGGTGGGTTGGAGGTTTTTTGTTTAAATGGTGATCTTTGTTGTGGGTTTTGTATGTGTATGCTTTTTAAAAAATTGTGTGTGTGTGTGTTGTGTGTTTTGGGGGTGTGTGTTGTGTTAGATTAGCTTTTATTTCAAAACCCTGTTTTTGAAAGTATAGAATGTTCAAAATTGTAATTCCTTATTGAAAATTAAATTAATCTGTGTACAGGCCTGATATGGACTCCTTTAGGTCCTGGGCTATAAGAAAATTGGGTGTGCGAAAATTTTCTTAATTTTTCCTTTTTAAAGCAAAATCTATTCTCGGGTTCAGATACGTGGTTTGTGTTTCTGCCTTTTTTTGCAAAGGCCAGCCTTGGTATGCCCTTGCAAACGTTTTTTTGTACGAACCTGTTTGGGGTTGTTTTCTGCCAAATCTTTTCAAAGGCCGCCCCTGGTTTCGCCATTGCAAACGTTTCGTAAGAAACCCTGAGGGTTACGTTTCTGCCAATCTTGCAAAGGCCGCCCTGGTACGCCCTTGCAAACGTTTCGTAAAGAACCCTGATGGGTTTAAAGTTGCTGCCAAATCTTTTCAAAGGCCAGCCATTGGTAGCCCCTTGCAAAGTTTCAGTAAGACCATGTGGGTAAGTTGTGCCAAAACTTTGCAAAGGCCAGCCATTGGTCGCCCCTTGCAAACGTTTCAGTAAGAACTGATGGGGTTTTGTTACTGCCAAATCTTTGCAAAAAGCGTATATTGATACGCCATGCAAAAAATTTCAGTAACGAACCATATTTTTTATGATTACGACGTAATCTAGATCGGTGGTTTTGATGGCATTTTTGTGAAGGGAATGATTAAGCGGGTTGGGGGGGGGGGGGGGGGGGGGGGGGGGGGGGGTATGCGTGCTTTCAAGTTGCATTTGGGTTGTATGCAATCATCATGGATATTGTTTGCTTTTTTATTTCGATTTATAAGGCAACATTTTTGTTTAGATTAAAAACGGTCGTAAAAATTTTTTTTAAAATCATTTTAGCAAAAAAGCTTGTCTTAAATGCAAAAAATTTTGACTGGTAATAGCCCCGATTTTACCCCCCTTGAGGTCGGTGGGTACAAAGAAAATGAAAAATGAAAAATTTTATTTCAGTGCCCGTGCTTCTCGTGTATTCATAAAAAGGGGGTCTTGCTTTCAAATCTTTGCAAGGAGCTGCCCTGACCTTTGAAAAATTTGGAGACGAAACTTGTGGTGAATTGCAAGTATACTGTTTTAAAAAAAGAAACGCAAAATGAAATTTTGCCACCTGGGGTGGACCATACAATTGAGAACACGCCAAAAACCGCCCCTGATGTATGTCTTGAACGTCGACGTGCTAGTATAACATTGATTCAGGTTGTCACTATGTGCACGTGCGTGTGTGGGCCAGGTGCGACAGTGCAAACATTGGGTTGTGCTTCTGTTGTTTCGCCTGCAAAGCATGCCCAACTCAGTGGTGAACACACACACACCATGGTCATAGTGCAGTATAAAAGCCGGGTCATTTTGGCAACCGGCAGGCACACCGTACCAAAAAAAACGCATGCCACGTTTGAGCCCAGCAGAGAGAGAAAACGCCCTGGGTCGTTTGCAAGTTGGTCAGAGTGCAACTGATGTGGCCCATGCTTTGAATGTCTCCCCCAGTACCATATGCCGACTTTGGACTCGCTTCCAGAGGACAGGGTCATCAGCTGATGCCCCGAGGTCAGGCCGACCTCATATCACAACGCCAGCCCAGGACCGCTTTATACGGCTCAGACATCTCCGCAATCGCTCCTGCTGGCCTTGTCCACTGTCCAGGCATGCGCTGGTGTCCGTCGCATCTCCGACCAGACTGTCCGGAACAGGCTGCATGCTGCTGGGCTGAGGGCTTACAGGCCCTACGTGGCAACGTAATGACGGGGCGCCATCGACAGACCAGACTGCAATGGGCTACGCAACACAGACACTGGACACTGAGGAACCATTGGCGACACGTCTGGTTCTCGGATGAGTCACAGTTTCTGCTGCAGCGCATGACAGGAGGCGAAGGGTTTACCGCCGGGTTAATGAACGCAACCAGCAGAACTGCGTCGACGAGGCACCTCCGCATGGTGGCGGCAATGTCATGGTATGGGGGGCCATCAGCAACACAGGCAGGAGCCAGCTGGTGCGCGTGGAAGGTCACCTGACAGCCCAGCAGTACGTCCAGGTCATTGTTCAGCCACACGTCCTGCCTCTAATGGCCACTCCCAGGGCCGTGTTCCAGCAGGACAACGCCAGGCCCCACACAGCACGCCTGACCACAGCCTTCTTTACCGCCAACAACATCAACACCCTGGCCTGGCCCTCTCTTTCCCGGATTTGAATCCTATTGAGCACGTTTGGGACGTTTTGGACAGACGCCTGAGAGTGAGGGCCAACGCCCCCGCGACTCCAAATGAACTGTTCCGGGCATTGCAGGCCGAGTGGGCGGCCATCCCACAGCAGACAATCAGGAACATTATTGCTTCATTGCCCGCAGATGCCAGGCTACCATTGCAGCCAGAGGGGGTCACACCCGTTACTGACTTTGGAAGCGGCCCTGGCGATTTCCCTGAGGGTCTGGGGCTGGTTCTTTACCACAGCATTACAGGGGAGACTTCTGTCCTACTGATGACCCGTTTTTGTCATTTTCACATTAAACGTGTCACACTGAGCTTCAATAAATTGTGTTTCAAATCGGCAGCTTGGCATTTTGCGTTTCTTTTTTTGAACAGTATATATAGCTTTATTATGTCTGTTAGGATGTGGATGTGTTTGAGAGTGAGTGAGCTGCGTCTCTGTGTAAGCCAACATTTTTCTCATGTGAAAGTGTGCATGTTTGGATATGTGTATGCGTGTGTGTGTGTGCGCGCGCGCGCACTCGCGTGTGTATGTAAAGTTTGTGTGTGTGTGTGTGTGTGTGTGTGTGCGCGTGCGCGCGCGGGATTGTATGTGCTCGTGTTGTGTGCGAATGCGCGCTCTCGTGTTTTTGTGCGTGCGATTGCGTGTGTGTGTTGTGTATGTGCGATTGTGTGCGTGTGCGTGTGTGTGTGGATAGGGACTTTGATTCAAATGATGTTTGTCTTCCTAATGTATCATGATATGCCGTTTTAGGTTGCCTGTGCAATGAAAGGTCCCAAGGATTGGAATTTATCAGTTTGTCTCGTACTTAAGCCAGTTGAGGATGATTAATGTCACTTAATGCAACTTGTCAACGTTTCGGTTTGTATGCGTTAAAGAGGAGGAAGAAGTTATTAATAATGAGAGAGGGTGAGGGTCTGCATGCCATGTGAAATATTCTGTAAATCTGAATTCTGAAGGCCGGCCTTCTCGTGGCGGGGGTGTTTCTTGCCCAACCTGTGCCCACCCCTTTTTCTTGTCTTTCCTATTGTTCTGCCTACCATGTCTTTCGCTGTCTCTTTTCACCATAAAGTCCCCCCACACATCTGCAGCCTCTATGTCGTCTTGTTTCTTCCTTCCGGTTCTTCAGTCTGTTCTTTCATCTATTATTTCAGTCTTCCTTTTCAATGCTTCTTTTTCTGAGATCTATCGGAGTGGTGGCCTTAAGTCACCCGCAATCTAAGGTGCTGACACTGGCCGAGAGATGAATGGCTCTGCGTTAATGAGTCGCTACAGCAGTCCTGTCTGGTTTTGAGGGGACGGTATCAGGCAGATGGACGCCCTGCGAGTTCATCTTCACATGCCCTTCGTGGGGCCATCCATTGTCCCTTCCCTAGCACGGCAGCTCTCCTAGGGTGACTGTCAAATTCCTGCCGTCATTGAGCCTACGCCCTATGAGTAATCAAAGCAGTCATTCCAAACGACGAGAGAAAGTAGAGATTCAGACTCAGATGAGAAATAGGTGGCAAAGAGAAAGGGTATCCAAAACACATGGCCAAGCTTCCTTTTGGTGGAAGCCAAAGACCCAAAAGAATCCATAGCTCGGATTTCTCCTTTGCCATTTGTAAGTGGTTTGAGGGAGTTTCTTCCACAGGATTCAAAATGATCAAAAGACTCAGATCAGCTAGTTATCTTGTCAATTGTGCGACAGAAGCGGCCCCGTCTCGATTGTTGTTGAAAAGAGATGGTTCTCAACTTATGCAAATCACAGTTAAGGTTTCTATTCACCCCTTTCTCAACTATTCGAAAGGGTAATTAGATGTGCTGATCTAGCTGGACTTGCTGAATCAGAAATCCGGACTGAGATGGAAAGTCAGGTGTGTTTTACAGGTCATAGAGTCAAATCTCTAAAGGAAGTGACGTAATTGAAACTAACACGCTATTCTTGACTTTTGCTATGTCATCTCCCCGGAGTTTGTCAAAGTGGGTTATGTTCGAGTGAAAGTTACACCTTTTGTACCATCTCCTTTGCGATGTTTCAAGTGTCAACGCTTTGGGCATTCCAGTCGAGCCTGTCGGGGTCAGGAGATCTGCCGTGACTGTGGTCAGAAGAAGCATGATGGGTCTTGTACAAATGCTGTTTACTGCGTCAATTGTAAGGGTGATCATTCAGCAAACTCAAAAAGTTGTCCAGTGTGGAAAAGGGAATGCGAGATTCAGAAAGTAAAGATTGAGAGGAAATGTTCCCTTTTTGGAGGCTAGAAGGTTAGTGGAGGTCAGGACTCCTTCGGCTACTACTTATGCACAGAAGGTGGTTAACGATTCTGCGAACCGGTCATCGGGTGATAATCTAGGAGCAGCTCCATTCACTACTCTAGAGAAGAAATTGACAGAAATGTCATCGGTTTTGGATCGGCTTACCGTGCTTGAACGGTCGGTGGAGGTTTTGTCTCAGAAAATTTCAATGGTGTTACATCCGGCAGTGCACAACAGGCTTCGGTCCCTGTGGTGAGGGAGGAGGTGTTTCGGTTGTGCAGTGTGCTGTGGATCAGAGGTCAGGGGTGAGGGACCGGAGGAAGATGTCCCCTCGCTCGCAGGCCAATGGCAGCAGTGCGGGACGGGCACGCAGTGAGGAGCGTCCTTTTCGGACTCCAGACCCTCCTAAGGGAAAATCTCGAAGTCAGGTATTTGGTTTCAGCAGGATTCAGTTCAGTAAGAGCAAATTCCAAGCATGGCAACAAACAACTTAGAAATTTTCAGGAGCATCGGCTTCTGATCTTGTCTTGAAGAACCGTTTTAGTTCTTTGGTGGACAGTGAAGTTTCTGGAGAAGAGGGATGATAGATATTCTTTTAACAACCTAACATGGACATACTCCAGTGGAACATAAGGGGAGTTAAAGCAAATTGTCGGGACCTTGAGCTATTATTGACAGAGTATAGATCTTCGGTAATTGCTCTTCAGGAAACCCTTTTAACTGCAAGTAAGAAGCATGAGATTCCTGATTTCTCCTGCTTACTCAAGCCAGCTTCTGCAGACTTTTCACGGAGAGGCGTTTCTCTTTATATTCATAATTCGGTACTACATACAGAAATTCCACTTCAGACGGATATGGAGGCAGTGGCAGCTCGTATCTCGTTAAACAAGGTTGTTACGATATGTTGTTTGTATTTATCTCCATCTTCTGTGATTTCGAAGAGTCAGTTGGATGGTTTTAATTTCTCAGCTCTCTAGCCCATTTCTTTTATTGGGTGACTTGAATGGTCATTCTCCACAGTGGGGAAGTAACTGCAAAAATTTCTCAAGGGAAAGTTCTTGAAGATTTTATATCGGATCATGATCTCTGTCTTTTGAATTCAGGCTCACGACCTTTTGTTCTCCTTCTGGTTCTTTGACTCACTTGGATTTGCCCATTTGTGACCCTTCCTTATTTTTGGACTTAGAATGGCAGGTTCATACGGACCTAAGCGGGAGTGATCACTTTCGGTTTTTATTTCTTTTACGAAGCAAATGCAGGAGTCCCCCCGGGAAAAACATGGAAGTTTCGCTCTGCAGATTGGAGTCTTTACCAGCAACAGACTGCCTATGAATCTGTTGCGGAGTTATGATGACCCTGTTTTACAGTTCACTAAAGTGATAGTAGAGAGTGCTAAGGAAGCTATTCCCAAGTCCCGTGATAAACCAAATGATGTTAAGACCCTTGGTATACTGTTCAAAAAAATAAACGCAACAAATAATATTTTGGAATATGATGCAATATTTACATATTCCAACATGAATGATGTTGACAAATAGCAGAATTGATTCACCCGTTCCTCTGCCATGTCAGTGTACAAGTTCAGCGCATGCCGTGCGATAAACACGTGCTGGTGGGCTAAAATCTAGCGCTGTAAACTTTCGACTGTCGACGGATTTGCAGACGGGAAATTCACGTGCAAAGCACAGAATACAATACTCACACACACCTCAATAGCAGGGTATAAAAGGTGTTTGGCTTCATTGAAAAATGAAACCAGAAACGAAAGGAAAGAATGCCAAATCTGAATAGCCAACAACGAGAAAATGCGATAGGCCGGTTGCAGGCCGGACAGAGTCAAGCGGCTGTTGCCAGACATTTCAATGTGGCCAGAAGCACCATCAGTAGGCTTTGAAACCGGTTTGGAACGACGGGGTCAACAGCAGATCGACTCGTTCAGGACGGCCAAGGTGCACAACCCGAGCCCAAGATCGCTACATTACGCTCCGCCATGTTCGGGATCGTTTCTGTGTGTTCCTCTACAGCCCAGGCCATCCCTGGCCACAGACGTGTAAGCGGGCAAACCGTACGCAATCGTCTACATGCTGTTGGAATGAGGGCTCGAAGACCTATCCCAGGACCCGTTATGACTCGGCGTCATCGCCAGGCACGACTTCAATGGTGCATTCAACCTCTTCCCTGGGCTGTTCATCGTGAATGGAGACAGGTTTCATTCAGCAACGAATCACATTTCCTGCTGCAACGCCATGACCAGAGGAGGAGGGTCTATCGCAGAATGAATGAACGCTATGCACAGAAACTGTGTTGATCAGGCACCTCCCCATGGTGGTGGAGGGGTAATGGTATGGGGAGCCTCAATTTCAGTGGCAGAAGCCCCTAGTACTGGTCCAGTTAATGCTCAGCGCTACATTGCAGAAATCCTCCAGCCTCACGTTCTTCAACTCCTGGCTGCTCCTGGTTCCTATTTATGCATGACAATGCTCGGCCACACTCATCCCATTAAACGACATTTCCTGGCTGCCAACAACGTCCAATCTCCTTCCCTGGCCTCTATGTCACCGGATTTAAACCAATAGAGCACATTTGGGATGAGTTGGATCGCCGAGTCCGTGCCCGGGTTAATGCCCTACAAATGAACGAGTTGTTCCAGGCTCTTCAGGAGGAGTGGGACACCATTCCACTGCGCGTCATCCGCGTCTGCTGCGATCCCTGCCCAGGCGACTTAAAGGTGTGACTGCTGCACAGGGAGGACACACACGCTACTGACGTTCGAAAGGTGTGAGCTCTTCTGTAATGACTCTTTGGCACTGTTTTTTTCAACGCAAAATCAGATAAGCCATTATGTTTCAATCATCTCCACTTTAACCGTGTTTTGCAGTTACCTGAAAATGTACAATGTTTTGAAATAGTAAAGGCAGGTGACCAATTGTGCTGTTGCGTTTCTTTTTTTGAACAGTATATGATGAAGAGTGCAAAACTCTGAAGGGTAAGAGAAAAGGTGCTCAAAGACTTTTTGCTAGGTTTCCTATGGTGGGGAACAAAGTTAAACATCAGGGTGTAGGGCTAAGTGTCGATATACTTTTAAAACTAAGAAGAAAGAATCTTGGAAAATTTCTGTTCAAATCTGTCCTTTAAGGTCAATTCAAGGAAAATCTGGAAACAAATCCGTAAGATTAAGGGAAAGTCGGCTACATCAGTTATAAAATGTTTGCAAGTAAATGGATCGATTATTATATATAAACAGGAGGTTGCTAACTTGTTAGCTGCTACTATCCATCAAAATTCGTCAGCTGATCATTATTGCAAGGAAATTCCTGCGTATCAAAAGATCAGCGGAGTCAAAATCTTGTCCTCTCGGCCAGATAGAGTACTGAGGATTATACTGGTTTTCAGCTTGGATGTGTTAATGGACGCCATTTTTGAAGCAACAACTCAGCTCTGGACAGATGACATTCAATTATCAATTTATTCAACATTTGCCAGCTGGAATGCCAAAGAGGGAATACTCTCGGTAGCGGGAAGAGACGGGGAAAGTTTGTGGGGGTGCTGCCCCACTATGTAAGTGGAAGACCATAGTTGTGGGCTGGGCTTACTTGTAGGTTGTTGGTCATCCTGGAGATTTTAAGGAATAGTTCTGATAATTATTTCTTATTTCAACTGGTGAATCTTAGGTGCGTTACACAGAGATTCATGTGTGCTTCCACTGTGGAAGTGCCATGGTGATGTTTAGATTAACGAGGGAGGGTAGTCTGATGTCCCCGATGGCGTTCGCCCAGGTTGTGTGGCGATCTAAGGCGACCAGAGATTCTTGTGTGCTTCAATGAGGAGGATGCCATGGTTGTTGTTGAGATTGAACCAAGGGAGGGTAGATTGTGACCCGATGGGTTCGCCCAGTGGTGTCGGCGATTATGGAGGAATCCCTTTGTAGGCATGAACGGCGTCGGGCAGGAAATGCCCAAAGAGGGAATACTCTGAGTAGACGGGGAGAGACGGGGAAAAGTTTGTGGGGGTGCCCAGCACAATTATGTAAGAGGAAGACCAGTAGTTGTGGGATGGGTTACTATGTTGTTGTTGGTCATCATGGAGATTTTAAGGAATAGTTCTGATAATTATTTTCTTATTTCAATGGTGAAACTTAGGATCACGCAATGTTGAGAAGATGTTGTATGTTAGGTTAGAGGGACATGTAGGTGATACTGAAGTTTGTAGATAATAGTTGCAGTTAAAATGTAAGACCCTTATACTATTCATGAGGCGTAGGGATTGAAAGATGGGGTCCCTAGGTGAGATAGGGAAGCGTGGGTGCTCTTGAAGTTACGGAGTCTAATCAGTCAGGCCCCAAATCTCAAACGGAGTGGACGACACTTAGTCTGTGAAATGATGGTGATGGTTGTTTGACGGCACCAGAATGTATGTTGATGCATTTTTTCCATTTCTGTATTTGGCGTGCATCTAGTACTATGTACTTAGTGTTTTGCTATGTGCGCATTGTGGTATCATGAAATGAGATTTGATCGTTCCTTTGCTTTGTGTTCTTGACCCTTTGGGTTTTCTATAGGTTTTGTTGAGCACTAAGAGTTAAATTGTGTTAGAAGTTCGAGTTCTTATTTGATAAGGTAAGGACCTACGTAATTGCAGGATAGAAATTCTGTTAAGGATTCAGTTCTGTGACAATAAAATATAAACATAAATGAGATAAGTAATAAGTTATGGTAGTCCTTATTTGTATATGTTTAGTGTAAATTGTTAAGTAATAAGTGAATAAGCAAAATAATGTAGTGATGTAGTAGAAGACTATTGTGGTGTTTGTCGAATTTTATAAGATGAGCAGTTGAGACAGGAGTCGTTATATGAATGACGGTGATGAAACTTTTTGTTGATGTGTTATATTGAATTTTGGGCTATGGTAAAAGATGATTTTGCATGCTTTTTGACGGAGCGAATCAAAAGCTTCTCTCTCTCTTTCTTAGTATATTTCTTTTTGCAGAAACATGTTGGCCATTACGGCTCTATGTTATTCTGTCTCCCTTATATGCGTTGATGAAGGTTTACAGGTTGTTGCCTATATAGGCTGTTTGCCTTTAATGCGACTGAAACTGGCTTATTTTGTTGTTGCTGTTTCATGTTTCTTCATTTCAATGAGTCCGAAGTGTTGCGCTTGATTATGTTCACAGGCGATTCCTTTGGACTGTTTGTAATTTGGTGGATGAAGTTCTGTTGTCCCAATGTTGCTTTAATATAGAAGCGAAAAGGAATGTGCAGTTATGATGGAACACTGGAATGAGGGTGGAATAATTGTTGTTAGGGAGTGAATCCTAACATAATTGCAGTAGCTGTTCTGACTTAGGGCAGCACAGGGGTCGAACCGTGTCTGTTGGGGTTAGGTTCACCCTGGTTTTCAGAGGGTGTTGTGATCACTCGGATTAGTTTTGTTTGGATGGTTATCATTTGTTGGTAACTCGGTGCAAATCCAATGCAAAGAGGACTTAAAGAGCTTATAGTGGGTGGACCTATGATCGAATACCATAGTTATAGCGCATGCTGATTATGTGTCTCCTGAATGATATGCTTGGCTGCAGTCAGAATGGGGAATACTTATCCTGAGACTGACTAGTTCGTATATTGCTAAATGATGTTTTTCGTCACGTGGAAGGACTTATGAATGATTCGGACTGTATGTGAACTATGCAATGGTGTAAGATGCATTTGTGGTATACGTTCGTTTGCATGGTATTGACAGGCCATCGGTTGCTAGAGCCCTTGTTCTTTTCCCTTTGTGTTACTTCTACCTTTACTTTTCCTTTATTTTTCCCTTTATTGTCTTTTTTCTTTTTTTTATTGGGCATTTCACCAGCCTTTTTTATGAAGAAAAAGCCTTATAGACAAATTAAAAGAAAGAAATTTTCACTGGGCCTGACTTTTTCTTTTGTATGATTAGATGAACCTAGTCCAACTTCTCCCGCACCCGCTTCTTGTGCGTTTCTATACAGTAGGTAGGGAACAAGGGGGAGGGTTTTACAAGGTTTAAATGTGTTGTCTCTGATTTAATCATGTTTGGTGTTCAGGGTATTTTCCCTTCTGGAGAGGGGCGGTTGTTATCCCTATTCTTAAACCAGGCAGAGATCTCGATTCCTAAACAACTATCGTCTAAGCTCTTCACTAGTTGCTTCTGTAAAAATTTGGAGAGTGGTTATTCTAGATTGTTTTGGCAGTTAGATTGTAGTACCGTCTGGGGGCCTTAGATGTTTCCCAGTGTGGATTTCGGGAACAACCGCAGTACTTGCTGATCATTGGTTCGATATGAGTATTTTATCAGGAATGCTTTGATTAATTGAGAACATGTAGTTCTATCTTTTTTTGATAAGAAAAGTTATGACACAACATGGGAGGCACGGAATTCTTCAGGGATTTGAAGGACTTGATTTTAAGGTAATTTCCATGTTTATTGCTATTTTTTTGTTAACAGGATTTCAGTGTTAGACTTCATCGAACCTTTTCGGATCTTTTGAGGCAGGAGATAGAGTGTCCTCAAGGTAGCATCTTTCTCCACTTAGTTCAATTGAAGATTAATAACATCGTCCAGGTCTGTAAAGTTGGAATTGTTAAGTCATTTTATTTGTTGATGACATCTCCATCTCTGCCATGGGGAAACTTTGGTGCTGTGAGCGTCACTTTCAGTTGTTGTTTGCCTGATATCGTGTTAAGCAGTGGGGTTCTGAAAATGGTTTTTAAGTGTTCAGCTTACTAAGACAGAGTGTATGCATTTCAATAGGATTAGTTTCAGTCTTAGTACGGCTTATCAGTCTCAATGGTCAGGTAATTAAGTTTCCAACAGTGAAATTTCTGGGGGTATTTTTGATAATAAGCTTTCTTTTTTGCTCAATTTAAGTACTCATTAAACAATTCTTGCAGTCAGCTTTGATGTTTTGAAGGTTATTAGTCACAATGATTGGGGTTGCAGACACGAGCGATCTTTGTTGCGATTGTATCGGTTTGGTGAGACAAAGATAGATATGGGTGTGGGTATATGGTTCTTCACGAAAGTCTTACCTCAAGTATTGATCCAATTATCTTCAAAGGACTGCGGATTGCTTTGGACACTTGCACATATCCCAAAAGAGAGTTTGTATGTTGAATCTGGTTGAACCCCTCTGGAGCTAGGGAGGTTGCGTCTTTCAGAATTACTACTGAAAAACTGAGGGCTAATCCAGAAAAACCTGCTATGATATTGTTATGAACCGCCTTTTAGGACCACCAAATATGATCTTAAAGCCAAATGAGATTCCTCCACCTAGATTATTCGTATTTTGCCCACTTCGGAGGGAGCTGGCAATTGATCTTGATGCTGTTGTTGACTGTCCATTGCAGACTGATTTTCTCATTGGGAAAGGCGCAATCCAGAGATTATTTATATTTTACTCAATTTCGAAATGAGGTCACTCGGAAGTGGCTGAATATAAACATACTTTATCTTGGGCACTGTGACTATATAATGATTTTTATTCAAGATTTTTACTGAGGGTTCTAAAAAAAGGTGAGTGGGCTGCAGCTGCAGTGTGTGTGGATTAACAATTTTCAGGAGATTACTTTGTGAAGATTGCGGGGTTTGTTCGGTGTTCTGTTTATCTGCTGGAACTGAAGGCTTTAATCTGGCCCTCAGTGCGGTGTCCAGGTCAGATCAGAATGAGTTCCTTATTTTATCGGATTCATTGTCGGCACTGTCAGCTTTTTTATCGACAAGAGATGTGTCAAATTCGTTTTGGCTGATATTCATGTTCTTCTTACTCAGCTTGTCTCTTCGGGAATCAGTAGTTTTCTTGTGTGTCCCCAGCCACATGGGAATCTATGGTAAACTCAGTGGAGGGACAAAGCAGCCAAACAAGCTCTCGGTGCAAGTTCTTTCCAGGAGGCATATGCAGTTTGTTCCTCACTCTGATCTTCGTCATAAATCTAGTTTGTATTGTCGTGGAACTGTGGGAGGAATGAATGGTGTAATCACATCATATAAATGGTTTAAAATTTGACAGATTTAACCAATTCCTTTTCCCATCGGGTGGAACGTTATGTAAAGAGGAATCGGTTTTGTCACGGTACATATTGGGCACAGCTATATAAAAGCACAGCTGGATATTCAGAAGGGAGACCCCCCATTGGTGTGTTGGGTGTTGTGACAGCTGTTCAGTGTTAATCATTTTTTGACAGAATGTGGCTGCCGATTGATGTGTATCAGAGTGAAGTTCTTTTCCACCAGTGATTTTCGTCTTTTTCGTGAGATTTCAGTAGATCTTATTTTTTTTTTTTGAAGGAGGTTAACTTATTTTATAATATAATAGTGTTTTAATAATGTTTGCAGGTGTCGGCGGATTGAAAGTTGATATTGTGTTTTTTGTCTCATTAAATTTTAAACGATGTGTATAATATAGTGTGGGTATTTTTATTTAGAGGAATTATGATATGATAGCTGAGGTCATGATTGGCTCCTAGAGTCCGCTGGACCGAAAAACATAACTAACTAATCTTATATATGTCGATGTTTAATGGAACCATTTTTGTTTATATTAAAAAACGGTCTGTAATTAATTTCTTTTTAAGTCAGTTTAGCATATGCTTGTCTAAATGCAAATATTATGACATGGTTATAGCCTGATTTGACCCCTTGAGTCGGGGGTATCAAAGAAAATGAAAACGAGAATATTTTGCTTTCAGTGCCAGTGTCTTATCTGTGTATTCTTAAATGGTGGTTCTTGCTTTCAATCTTTGCAAGGGGCTGTCGCTGATTACCGTCCATTTGCAAAATTTGAGAGACGAATCACATTGTGGTGAATTGCAAGGATAATAGTTTATTATTGTCTGTTAGGATTGTGGATGTGTTTCGAGAAGTGAGGTGAGCTGCGTCTGTTGTAAGCCAAAATTTTTTCTCATGTGAATGGGTGCATGTTTGGATATGTGTATGGGTGTGTGTGTGTGCGTCGAGCGCGCGCACTGTGTGTGTATGTAAAGTTTGATGTGTGTGTTGTGTGTGTGTGTGGTCGCGCGCGCGCCGAATTGTATGGACTCGTGTTGTGTTAACTGTGTGCGAATGCGGCTCTGTGTTTTTGTGCGTGCGATTGAGTGTGTGTTGTGTATGTGCGATTGTGCGCGGCGTGCGTGTGTGTGTGTGGATAGGGACTTTGATTCAATTGAATGTTTGTCTTCCTTATGTATCATGATATGCCGTTTTAGGTTGCCTGTGCAATGAAAGTTACAAGGAATTGGAAATTTATCAGTTGGTCTCGTACTTAGCAGTTGAGGATGATGAATGTCACTTAATGCACTTGTCAAAGTTTGGAGTTTGTATGCGTTAGAGGAGAAGAAGTTATTAATAATGTGAGAGGGTTGAGGGTCTGCATGCCATGTGAATATTCTGTAAATCGGAGGTTTTACAATTTGATTAGGTTTGCTTTTATTAGTAAAAAATGTGAATATCTTCTTGGTACATTTTGGACATGTACCTTGTTATTTTGTTTTCATTCAGTTATGTGATGTGGCTGTTTAAATTCTCCCAGTGTCACGAAGGATGGTCTTGACATTAGATACCAGTATATAATCATTTTTTGTATGTTATCAGTCAACATTTTCTTCTCTCTCTCTCTTCTCCTGCTCTTCCTTGCGGTGTGTGGTGAGTGTTGTTTCTGAAAAACACAGCCAATGCATTATGTAAAAGAACGTGTAGTGATGACAAAGGAGAATGACATCAAATATATGCACTACAACTAAGACAGCTTTAGAAACTGACAGACAGAACAATTGGATTGAATTTTTATGGCAGATAATTTTTGTTAATTACTGACATTTGTTTTTGGTTTCATTCCTACGTTTACCGTTGACGTTCGAGCATACTCACTTGCTTTTAGTCGTTCATGTACCTTGTTTTTTGTTTTCATTAAGTTATGTGATGTAGGCTGTTTAAATAACCAGTGTACTCGAAGAGGTTTGACATAAGATCCCTGCTCTATTATACTTTTATTGTTTGTTCCACTCATGTCAACTTTTCTCTCTATCTCTCTTCTTTCTGTCTTCCTTGCTGTGATGTGCGTGCGTGATGTTTCTGAAAAACACAGCCAATGCATTATGCTAAGAGAACGTGCGTAGTGAAGACAAGAGACTCATGACAACAAATATAAGCTCTACAACTATGAGAGCTTTTAAGAAAACTGACAAGACAAGAACTCATTTTGGATTGGATTTTATGCAGATAATTTCTGTTAATCACTGACATTTGTTTTTGGTTTCATTCCTACGTACGAGACTCTTCCGAGCATACTCACTTGCTTTTAGTCATTCAATTCATCGTTGGTCGACATGCATACTCACTTGCAATCCATACCGCTCCCAAAATAGCCACATCATGATGTAGTAACCACAGAAAGTATTTGGAGCCTGGCTCCTTCACATCGCGGAAATAAGACATGAAAATCGACTCCAGTGTATGAAGTCACATTGTTTGCACTGACTGTATGAGCCGCTTGGCGGAATGAAACACACGCGCGCACACACACACACACACACACACACACACACGCACACACACACACATATATATATATATATATATATATATATATATATATAATATATATATATATATATATATATAGACACACACACACACACACACATCTATACACACAAATCTCTCTCTCTCTCTCTCTCTCTCTCTCTCTCTCTCTCTATCCGTTCTATTACCCGATGAATTTTGAATTCAAGAACCCTTTCATCTAAAGCAAGTTCATCCATATTTGATATACGGACTCGAGAATTATAGTCTACTTTGTCAACGGTTGCTTTTACAATTAACGAATACACTGGAAGTTCAGTAGAAAGCTTACATTCATAAGTTCTTAATCATTCTTTCAGATCAAATAGACCGCTTATTGGCCATTAATTAACTTGGAACGCGTAAGTGACGACAGCTAAGTGAACTGGCGTCAAAAGTTCCTGGTTCTAGTGTGTATGCATGTGTGTGTGTTGCGCGCGGCGTGTGTGTGTGTGTCTTGTGTGTGTGTTTTGCCTCTGAAGCTTTTTCACGAACTGGGGGTAGTTCAGCTTGTGTGTGCGTCCGTGCGCACGCACGAGCACGTGTATGTGTGTGCATCTGTGTGTGCGTGCGCACGCACGAATGTGCGTGTGTAATGTGTGTGTGCGCGCGCGCAAAATCCATGCTGAAAGTCACATGTATATTATAAATCGGTCGCTTTTGGTCATGTGTGCCATTACAGCATCTCTCAAAGAGGTCGGCTTTCCACGAAACTTGGTCTGTCTTTTGTTAAAACCTTTCTTAGGAACTGTGGTTACTTTAGCAGAGCATCCGCCACAGAAAAATGGGCTTTGTGCACAAAACACACGTCAATTGGAAAGGTAGTTTGGCAGAGTGCAGACCTCTGTCGCCAAGGTCAAACAGACTGTTTCCGCCCTTTGATGGGCGCATGCCATCTTTGCAAGGGGAACGTATCTTTGTGCCCAGTCTCTTTGTGCCCACAGACGTATCTTTGAGCCCACGTCTTTTTGTCCCCACGTCTAACCCTAACCCTAACCCTACCCCTAACCCAACCCAAACCCCTAACCCTAACCCTAACCACTTTATAGAGACGTGGGCAAAAAGAGACTTTTGGGCAAAAAGGGAATGGATGCTTCGTTTGCAACAACTTTTCCCCTTTAAAACTGGTTAAACAGGTTTTTTTTGTAGCCGTAACGGTTTTGTACCAAATTGTTCTGTCATAGTTTCCAGGTTTGGCCTCGTCAAAGTTTTCTCACGAACTGGGGGTAGTTCAGCTTGTAGACTATAGAGAACAGATAAATGTCTGTTCAACTCACTTGCTCCTCCACCAAGTTTTTGGGCAAAAGGGGCCTAAAAGCCGCCTTTCCCTGTTCTCTGACAAGTAAGACTTCAATAACCAAAAATAACGATTATCTTAAAAACAGACATACTGTGTGGGGTTATCCGTTTTTAATACTAATTTACAAAACTTACTTGCCCTTTTAAAACTAAGTATATTTTTTGACATAAAATCCGCACACTTATTCTGACTAATTTCTACCTACAAAACTATTGAAACAGACAGGCTGACGCGAGGCTGAAACTGATCGCTTAATTATGCTATGGCAGGCTAGCGCAGACGAGAGGCCTTCGTTCACATAGAACACAGCGCAGGCCGCGACACGTTTACAAACTGTGTCTCCCTATGTTGTGACCAAAAATCAATAAACCCCCTCGCGACCTACTGCGTTTTTTCTCGCGCTTTGGCTAGGTCAACTTGCAACATTATTGCATCAGAAAATGTCTCGAATATTCTTGATACCACGTCGACGTGGCAGTGTTGACACGCCCGGGGCTTTTTTAGCCATGGCTTCCAAATGGAGACGGACGTGTTTTGTTACAGAGGAACAACTTTTTAATGGGGGATCATATGCAATACTACAACTTATGATGGAGTATAAAAAAAAAGAAAATTGGTGAGCGCTGTTTTTTACCTTGTAAGCCAAAGAGCATATTGCATTTTTGGAAGGTGGGGAGAAAGAAAAACGAGAACTAACCATTGAAGAACTACACAACTACCTTAAAAGCTTGTTGATTAAAGAAGAGATTTAGAAAGAAAATTGGGGAAATATTACTGAAAGAGATGTTGATGGCTTTGATAATCTTTCGACTGTTGACGAATGATTCCTTTTTTACAAAGTGGTGCTCTTTTACTAAAACTTGGCGAAAGAAAAACTATCCATCATGCTCTGATTATGGGTCACTGCCTTGAAAAGGCGCAAACAATGTTTCAAAGATCAAAACCAACTGAGACATGGCGTTCATTTTACGAACGCACATGAATATTGATGACTCATATGCAAGAAAACTGAGCAGCTTTCAAAAATTTTATTATTGCCCAAAATTTCATAACCTTAACATCGGCATCACAGGGATTTGTTTGCCAAACGAAGTCTGATCCAAGTACTCGCAGCAAAATGATGAGTTTCGAAACTTCGGGCAAAATTAGACCAAGTTCTCTTTAGTACATTTAACAGAACGGGGGTTGGGTAGTGGGTGGCTCCACTATTCTTACAAAAAGCCCCAAAGTGTTCAGCGACAGGTGTACTAACTGGCGATTAAAGCCGCCAAAAAAGCTCTGCCAAAGCAGTATTTTTTTTTAAAAAAACCCCACTAACTCTGCCCAATGCCGGGCCCAAACCGGATGAAAAAAGAGGAGGGTGTGGTATAAACTTTTTTTTTTGCGAGAAGGAAAGTATAATGAAACTCTTTGTTGTGGGAGGCGCCTGCGGTAAAATTAGCCTTGCTGACTGCTACATAAATAGCCGTTCATGCTGTTTAACGCCTTTAGCCTTTCTGACTGCTACTATAAATAGCGTTCATGCTGTGAACGCCTTATTTAGTAGCAAGAGGGCTACGGTAAAATCCGCCTTGCTATAATAGGCGTTTACGGCATGAACGCCTATTTATAGTAGCAAAGGGCTACGGTAAAACCGCCTTGCTATAAATTAAAAGTTCATGCTGTGAACGCCTTATTTTAGCGCAAGAGGGCTGCGCTCTGTGCGGACAAATAAGGGAGGGGAACTCCTGCGCACCCCCACCCCACGCAAAGCACGTCCCTCCACCCCCCCGGGACTGTTTATTGTTGTTTTTGTTGTTTGTTTGTGTTTGTTGTTTTTTTTGTCCTACCCCACCTGCACACCCCCCCACCCCACTCCACCCCCACCCCACCCACCGCCCCCACCCCCACCCACCATGCACACACTCAAGTTCCTTCTAAGTTTTTAACTTAAGTTACCCCAAGTTACTTTAAGTTCTTACTCAAGTTGTCTTTAAGTCATCCTCAAGTTATCCACAAGTTCTTAAGTTACTTCTAAGTTTTTTAATTAGCCGCCCCAAGTTCTTAATAAGTTCTTTATCAAGTTTTTTAAGTAAGTTCTTAATAAGTTCTTGATCAAGTTTTGATAAGTTCTTGATTAAGTCATCCTCTAAGTACAACCAAGTTCTTATTCAAGTTATCTTATAATTATCAAAAAAATACATCTATGTTTTTTATCTTAAATAGTAAATGTCTAATATAGTACACACACGCCCAAAAAAAGCGTCATCTGTTGGGATGTCTTGCTCGGCGTTCTCTGAGGATCGGGCAGCATAGATCTTAATGAAGTTCTTACATCCTAAGCAACCGCATTGATTACAATTCTGGTCTATGAAATGTCTTTTATAGACTCCATGTCTTTATTTATTGACTTCATCATTTTATAATACCCTGTTTTATTTTTTTTAAAAAAATTTAAAATTAAGTTTTTAAAATATTATTCCCTCTGAAATGGATCAAATGATCTTTTGTTATTGGCGGTGCTGCGTGCTGTTGTTTTTTGATTTAGCGGGTTTAGATTTTTTTGATTGCTTTTGTTTTGGCTGCCATGGTTTTTATAATTTATAACAGTAAATAAAACCCCCCCCCACAGCAGCAAGGGCGCCAAAAATGGCAACATTTTAAGTTCAATATACCATGAAGACTTTGGTGCTGTAGGGCCTTGAATCCAGGAGTTTTTATATCTGGCATTGAATCAACTTGTTCTGGCGTTGGCGGGGTTATGTTTTCATTATGAGTTATATTCTGTAACATTAATTTTTTTTGTCTGTTCCACTCTGCTAATTTTCTTCCTGCTTTAACACGCCCAGGGGGAGGATGCTTTTCACTGGTCTCCACCAGATTCATGTTTTCTGCTGATTTTCTGGCTTGGTTACTTTCTCCACCTGATTCAGTGTTTTCTGATTCTGCTGATTTTCTGGCTCGGGCATTTTGAAGGGAAATAAAAATCTATATGATTAAAAGTTATTAATCCCATGATTAATGGCGATAACAATGTTTCCCAAATCATAGTATAAATCACATCCTAGAGACTCTAATGACTTTGTTAAAACTGGATCTTGCGTTAAATCATACGTAAGATCTTGTTCAGAATCAATGGTGCAAATTACTGATAGTTTTAGTGTACAAACTAAGAACCGTTTGCCCCACACTTTTCACCATTCTAGACCCCAGCTGCGCTTCATACCTGTTTATGATACTTAAAATGTCTTGCGGCGACATCTGTTGAATCTGTTCTATGCTGAATTCATTCCGAGGAACTGTTTTGTTTTTCCACATGCTGCCAAAGAATACAGCCTCTCCTTTTTGGGCATAATAGCTTGGTCATCAACTTGGTCAATTCATAAGTTCAGGAAGGTTTAGGCTGCCTTTAGCTGTTTGTAGATCATCACTGTTCATGTTTTTTTATTATAATTTTTTATTTTCTAAAAGGAAAAATGTTCTAAACCCTTTTATACA
>JAFLJL010013432.1:0-5000 GCA_018398815.1 Conus ventricosus
AACCATCCCCGGAAATATAGAGGAGGGAGTGGTGGCGGGGCGGGGAGGGAGGAAGGTTAGCTAGCGTGACGCCGATACTACCTGAACGGCAAGATCAGCAGCGGAAGTGGCAGGGATGTTTCTTTTTTTATGTTTGTTTGTGTTTTGTTGTTGTTGTTGTTGTTGTTGTTCTTCTTCTTCTTCTTCTTCTTCTTCTTTCTTCTTCTTCTTCTTCTTCTTCTTCTTCTTTTTGTTGCTGCTGCTGTTGTTGTTAATGTTGCTGGGGTTGGGGGGGGGGGGGGGGGTCAATGTTTGTGCTATACCCCGCGTGGGGTTTGAACTCGAAACGTTTGATTTCAAACTCGGCGCTCATGGTCACTATGCCAGACAGGGGCCCAACACGCTGAGGACTCGGGGTAGGGGGAAGGGAGAGGTGGGGAGAAGGAAGTGTGTGTGTGTGCGGGGAGGGGGGAGGCCAACCGCTGGAAACGTGAAAGTCTTGCTATGTCTTGGTGCGTGCGTGCGTGTGTTTTGTGTGTGTGTGTGTGTGTGTGTGTGTGTGTGTGTGTGTGTGTGTGTGTTGTCTGGTCTCTGGCCACACGCGCGGGCATGCACCGCAAACGTAAGCACGTTCACACACACACACACACACACACACACACACACACACACACACACACACACACACACACACACACTATTACAATTAGCTACACACAAAAGAACCCATGACAACAAAATCGCCGTCACTGGCAAAAATGTACAGAAAAATCAAGCTTCGCCGGGGAAAAAAATCCAACTCAATTTAAGAAAAACAACAACAAGCAAACAAAAGACAAAACAAAACCTCCTTCACCACCGTTTCTCTCCAAGCCACCTCCACCAAAGGATAAAAAGAAAGGGAAAGGAAAGGAAAGAAAACGACAGAAAGGAAAATCACACAAGCACCAGATTAGCATCAGATTCTTGTGACGCACCTCAACTCCCAAAAGTAAGCGAAATGACCAAACTTGAGAAAACTACTCGCTCTTATAAAAGTGCTTAGAGAGTCTGTTGCTGTTGTTGTTTTGGATTCTATAAAAAAAAAATAATCCGTCGTATAATGTGCTGAAACCGGGAGGAGGGGGTGGAGGGTATCGGTTGTTTTTTTCACACCCTCGCATTGAACATTTTTGTAAGAACACTTTTTAAACTGAAGTGACAACATATCAAGTAGCATTATTACGTACATCACCCTAGACAAATAATGCAATGTGCTTATTGTGCAAGCGAACACCAAAATAAAACCTGAGTGCACATTGGATTTTTGTTTTGCTTTGTTTTGTTTCAAGTTCATTGTACATGTATAAACTGAACAAAAAGATCGAACTTGCTCATAAAAAGTTGTAGTGATATGTGATTTCGTTGTTGTTTACTATCAGTTTGTGTAAGCGATGACAAGTGTTTGATTTTAACTTTTGTTAATTGAGTTTGTTTTCATAATTCTTTTAGCACACCCCACAAATAGGCCAAAAAGGCTAAACGGCTGGAATCTAGAAATCTCTTGCGACGTGGAAGTTGCAAGTGAAAGCCATACAGTACAAGTACAATTGTATGCTTAATGCAGTGCCATGCGACACGGTAGAAATTGTGCACAGTGCATTTAATAGCAACGAATAGACGGCAAATGGGTACAGTGCATTTAATAGCAACGAATAGACGGCAAATGGGTACAGTGCATTTAATAGCAACGAATAGACGGCAAATGGGTACAGTGCATTTAATAGCAACGAATAGACGGCAAATGGGTACAGCGCATTTAATAGCAACGAATAGACGGCAAATGGGTACAGTGTAATTTAATAGCAACGAATAGACGGCAAATGGGTACAGTGCATTTAATAGCAACGAATAGACGGGAAATGGGTACAGTGCATTTAATAGCAACAAATAGACGGCAAATGGGTACAGTGCAGCACGAACAAGACAATACTTGAACAGCGCGGTTAAGCTCAGCAAAAGAGAATAGAAATGCAATAGATACAATGCAAATTGCTATGAAGAAAAAAGTATAATTACACTACTGACCAGCGCACTGCAGTTTAGTTCAAAACATTAGATGGAAAGTACGCTGCAAAACGGGGCCGCGCAAGGCAAGACAGTAAATGTTGTTCATCCGTCGAGTCGACGAGGGCCACTTCAGTCAACTTGGAGTAGGGTGGTGGGGGGGGGGGGGGGGGGGCGCTGGGTGGAACAATTTGTGGATACGCAGGTGGTTGGTCACGCCGATGCGTGCACGGAATGTGTGATGACAGCTTGGACAGGGAATGTGGGGGACGTCCTCCAGATCGCTGGCGCGGGCTTTCCTGGCCTGTCTGTATTGCGGCGCTCCTTTCTTCACAGAAACTGATGCCTTTGTCAATAGAACAGCGCCATCTAGCTCGACCCATGACAGTTTGTTCCCACTTGTCAGGGTTGATGTTAAACGCTTTCATGGATGTTTTGAGAGTGTCTTTGAAGCGTTTCTTCTAACCTCCATGGGAGCGTACTCCTTGTGGCAGCTCACCGTAGAAGAGTCTCTTGGGTAGCCAGTGGTCTGGCATGCGAGCTACATGACCTTCCCATCGAAGCTGAGACAGCATCAGGATGGTGTGGATGCTAGGCAGGCCTGCTTGGTCAAGCACCTCTGTGTCTGGTATTTTGTCCTGCCATTTTATGTTTAGCAGTCCTCTGAGGCAGGTTGTGTGAAAGTGATTCCAATACTTGGCATGCCGTTGGTACACTGTCCACGTTTCACGTGCATAGAGGAGTGTGGGAGAACAAACTGCTCTGTACACCTTCAGTTTGGTCTCTAGACTGACGTTTCTCCAATTCCCAACATCGGTGTGTAGTCTGCCAAAGGTTGCACTTGCTTTTGCAATTCTGACGCTCACTTCATCGTCGATGGTGACGTTCTGGGACAGTTTGCTGCCAAGGTAGGTGAATTCAGTCACTGTAGCGGGTGCAGTACAATAAATGCAATATGAATAACAATAGAACATGGTGCAATGCCGTAAAATGTATCACAAAACTGCCAATCTAAACCTGCAGATTTTGTTTATCATTTGGGGCTTCATTTCCACTTCGGAGGCAGTCTTTAGCCGCCACATCAGTTACGCTGGGCTTCTGGAATTTGTTCTACTCCTTATCTCTCAAAAACCTGACGGTATACCACTATATTCGCTCAAATTCATGGTCACAAAGGCATTCGATGGGATTCCTGGTCACATAGGCATTCAGTGGCATTTCTGGCCACAATGGCATGCAATGGGATTCCTGGCCACAATGGCATTCAATGGGATTCCTGGCCACAATGGCATTCGATGGGATTCCTGGCCACAATGGCATGCAATGGGATTCCTGGCCTCAATGGAATTCGATGGGATTCCTGGCCACAATGGCATGCAATGGGATTCCTGGCCACAATGGCATGCAATGGGATTCCTGGCCTCAATGGAATTCGATGGGATTCCTGGCCACAATGGCATGCAATGGGATTCCTGGCCTCAATGGAATTCGAATGGGATTCCTGGCCACAATGGCATGCAATGGGATTCATGGCCTCAATGGCATTCAATGAGATTCCTGGCCACAATGGCATGCAATGGGATTCCTGGCCTCAATGGCATTCGATGGGATTCCTGGCCACAATGGATTTCGATGGGATTCCTGGCCACAATGGAATTCGATGGGATTCCTGGCCACAATGGCATGCAATGGGATTCCTGGCCACAATGCCGTTCGATGGGATTCCTGGCCTCAATGGAATTCGATGGGATTCCTGGCCTCAATGGAATTCGATGGGATTCCTGGCCACAATGGAATTCGATGGGATTCCTGGCCACAATGGCATGCAATGGGATTCCTGGCCACAATGGCATTCGATGGGATTCCTGGCCACAATGGCATGCAATGGGATTCCTGGCCACAATGCCGTTCGATGGGATTCCTGGCCTCAATGGAATTCGATGGGATTCCTGGCCACAATGCCGTTCGATGGGATTCCTGGCCACAATGGCGTTCGATGGGATTCCTGGCCACAATGGCATTCGATGGGATTCCTGGCCTCAATGGAATTCGATGGGATTCCTGGCCTCAATGGAATTCGATGGGATTCCTGGCCACAATGGCATTCGATGGGATTCCTGGCCTCAATGGAATTCGATGGGATTCCTGGCCGCAATGCCGTTCGATGGGATTTCTGGCCACAATGGCATTCGATGGGATTTCTGGCCGCAAAGGCATCTGGTGCAGTGAAATAACTGACCACTTCGCCATGCACGCCACGGCTGAAAAGATGTACAAATCCTCCGTCCCTAACACGCGGGATACTTAATGCTGCTTCATCTTGTTTTAAACAGTATTTTTCGTTGTCGTCGTCTTCGATTTTAGGCGCAATGCTGAACAATCAGGTTGTTGATGACGAAGTGGGCAGCCTGCTGCAGGGACTCATCCAACCTCCTTCTCCCCCCCCCCCCCCCCCCCCCCCCCCCCCACTGTACCCTCCCTCTTCTCGGATCATCCTTCAGGTCCAGTGCTTCTCGCCTGGTTTGGCTGATTACCCCCGTGGGATACGATGGGAAGTGTGTGTGTGTGTGTGTGTGTGTGTGTGTGTGTGTGTGTGTGTGTGTGTATGCGTGTGTGTGTTTGGGGGGGAAGGGGGGGTCTTCAGTAATAGTGTCCAAGCCCTTTAGAAGTTCTGGGTTGTTAACTTCCCTTTTCTCTCTTATTTTATGTGTGTGTGTGTGTGTGTGTGTGTGTGTGTGTGTGTGTGTGTGTTGCGCGCGCGCGCGTATGTGTGTGTGTTGGGGGGGTGCGTGCGCTCGTGTGCGTGCGTGTGTGTATGTGTCTGTACGTGTGTGTGTGCGTGTGTGTGTGTGTGTGTGTGTGTGTGTGTGTGTGTGTGTGTGTGTGTGTGTGTGTGCGCGCGCGTGCGCGTGCGCGTATGTGTGTGTGTTGGGGGGGGGGGGGTGCGTGCGCTCGTGTGCGTGTGTGTGCGTGTG
>JAFLJL010013432.1:10000-11090 GCA_018398815.1 Conus ventricosus
TTGCCCAGCTCTTAAACGTATACGCGAAACGTCAATTAAGCCTAAATATTATAGACATCCTTCACTGTTTTAACTGAGTTTATTAATGTCATCGACCGAACCTGAAGACGTGGGTAATCTTTTTTTGTTTTTATGTAAAGGATTTAAAATGAGAGGTGTTGTGACTTCTTGAAAGGTACCTGAATACATTTGTATCGCCGTTAGCTTGTATTTTGAATTGGATATATATCTTCACTCAGTTACATGATCACATTCCCCTTCATGCTGGGCTGGGGTCTAATATGAATAAAATATCTTGAATCTTGAGTCTCTCTCTCTCTCTCTCTCTCTCTCTCTCTCTCTCTCTCTCTCTCTCTCTCTCTCGCTCGCTCAGGGCACAAGACGCACGATCGATCGGTCTGATCAATTAACCGACACACAAACACGTCAATCTTTGTCGCTACGAACACCCGACGGTTTCCTCCCTTTACCCAAATCGCAAAGTGGTTAAAAGAAAAGCACGTAATAATAATAACAACAATAATAATAATATAAGAAGAGGAGGGGAGAGGGAACTCAAGTTGTTTTCTTGATCTCCATCCATCACGTAGATTGGTTGGCTGTCAGCATCATTTGCACGATGCTATTATGTTTTGTTTACTACTTCTAGGAATGTATGTAGTGTGTGTGTGTGCATGAGAGAGAGAGAGAGAGAGAGAGAGAGAGAGAGAGAGAGAGAGAGAGAGAGAGAGAGAGAGAAAGGACTGTTTAAACAGGCTCTCCCTAGCCGTTTTTTCTCTCTGCCTACCTGCCTATCTGCCGACCGTCTCTCTCTCTCTCTCTCTCTCTCTCTCTCTCTCTCTCTCTCTCTCTCTCTCTCTGTCTCTCTCTCTCTCTCTCTCTCTCTCTCTCTCTCTCTCTCTCTCTCTCTCTCTTCAACTTCAGTGTATTTAGGACATATTAACAAAAGAATGAAACTGTGTTCGTGCAGAAGAGAGCATTAAAATCATAAATCGATTTATATCGTCAAAAAAAATGTTTCAGGGGACATTCCAATCCCAATTGTGACAAACGCTTCTCGAATGTGTAAATTTGTTATGAGCACAGATGA
>JAFLJL010013433.1:0-30000 GCA_018398815.1 Conus ventricosus
TTTTTAGATTTTAGTTTTTGCTTCAATCCTTTGTAAGAACTTGGGGTGACTTAATTAAGGACTTGGGGTGACTTGGGGTAACTTGAGTTAAGAACTTAGAAGTGACTTGAGTGTGTGCATGTGTGGGGTGGGGGTGGGGTGGGGTGGGGGTGAGGGTGGTTAGGGTGGGTGTGCTATCCCGCGCCCCCTCAATCAACTAGGCCAAGTGATCACATAGGGTCGTTTGACCTAGTTTGCCGCTGAGCTTTGCAGTCAAACGACCCTATGTGATCACTTGACCTAGTTTGCTGCTGTGCTTTGCAGGTCAAGTGATCACATAGATCGTTTGACCTAGTTTGATGCTGTGCTCCTCTTTTCTCAACCAGGCTTGCAACTGGCTTTGGCAGAGTTACAGCAGTTACTGCTGTAGCCGAGCTTTTATGGCGGCTCTAATCGCCAGTAGTTAGTACACCCGTCATTGTATATTTGGAGCATTTATATGAGATAGTGCTGACTACACACTACTCCTCTCCATACTGGTAGATGTACTAAGGTCTGCCTACCTATCTAGTTTGTTTGCCAGAACCCCCGAAAATCGCTATTCAGTTGCATAAGTCTAATGATAGTTTGACGTTTGCTACACAGTTCATTTATAATGATCCTCGCTTGTGAAATTTAGGATAGTTATAAAAACACACAGAAAGTTGAATAAGTTTTCTAGCATACGAATCAGCCATGTTCACCTGCGTCTTAAGAAATGAACGCCATGTTGAAGCGTTTTGTTCTTTCAAACATGGCTTTAGCTGTCTCAAGCCAGCGCCCAACAATCAACCGTGATGAGATTGTTTTGCTTCGGCCGACTTTCAACAATGCAGCGCCATTTTTTAGATAAGGAACCATCTCATCAATAGTTAAACATGTATTGAAACCGGCTATATCTTGTTCAGCAATATTTCTTTCAACGTTTTCATTTCCTTGAACCAACAAACCTTTAAGATAGTCGTGCATTTCCAAAGCAGTCGGTTCACTTTTTTCCTTTTCTGTTCCTTCCAAAAAAGCAATGCTTCTTTTGGGTTTTGCTGGCAGAGAACAGGATTCGCCTAGTTCTTTTTTTGACAAATACTCTAACATGCTAGTGAAGTAAAACTTGTGATCTTGAATAGCGCAAGCCTGTTCTTCGGTAAACCTGTTAGCCATTGTTAAAATAAAACACAGCCAAAAACACAATAGTCACGCCGGAGCACAGTCAAAAACAACCTTCTCGTGCGGCAGTCAGTTAGAGAATGGTGAAATCGGTCTTCTTGTTCAAGAATGTTGCTGATTGCACCATAATGTTGCAAGTTAACCTGGTCAGGTGAGCGCCGCCAGCCCTGCCTATGGTGGTTACAGTTAGTTAATTACAGGTATCATAGGAGCCACCCGGGACCGCCGTACATGTTACTGCCTGCCCAATCCCCGAACCCTCTAATTAGGGTTGTTTACACAGTGTCCCGGCCAATTCTTACATGAGTTTCTAAATTTAGGGGGGATTTCCACTCTAGTGTTTGCTGACTGTATGCGCGAAAATAAAAAGTTTTTAATTAAGTTCTTAATCAAGTCACCTTTAAGTTCTTACTTAAGTTACCTTTAAGTTTCTACTTAAGTCACCTCAAGTTCTTAATAAGTTCTTGATCAAGCCCCCTCAAGTTCTTACTCAAGTCACTTCTAAGTTCATAACTAAGTCATCCTCTAAGTACAGCCAAGTTCTTATTCAAGTCAACTTATAATTATTATTAAGTTTCTTAAGTATTATTGCATCTGAAATGGATCAAAATGATCTTTTGTTGTTGGCGGTTCTGGCATGCTGTTGTGTTCGGCTTTTGTTATTTAGTGGTTGAGATTGTTTGGACTGCTTTGGTTTTTGTTGTCTTTGTTTATATATTTTATAACCGTAATAACCGCCCCCAACAGCAATGCCGCCAAAAATGACAATTGCTTTAAGAAAATATGAAGACTTTGGCGGTGTAGGCACCCCTGTTGTTGTAGGCCTCGAATCAACTTGTTCTGGCGTTTTTATAGCCGGCATTGAAACAACTGGCTGCGGCTCTGGCACTTTTTCATTCTGTGATTGTAACTGTAATTTTTTTTGTTTGTTCCACTCTGCTAATTTTTTTCCTGCTGCAACGCGTCCAGGATGAGGGGGTTTACTGACCACTTTCACTGATTCAATGTTTTCTGTTTCTGATTCTGAGATTTTCTGGCTCGGTCATTTTGAAGGGAAATAAAATCTATATGATTAAAGTAATTAATCCCATGATTAGCGGCGACAATAATGTTCCAAATCTGTAATACAGATCACACCCTAGAGACTCTAATGACTTTGTTAAAACTGGATCCTGCGTTAAATCATACATAAAATCTGTTCAGAATCAATAGGAACAAATCGGCCTACTAGTTTAGGGAACAAACTAAGAACCGTTTGCCCAACACTTTTTAACCATTCTTGATCCTAGTTGCGCTTCATACCTGTTATGATACTTTATAATGTCTTGTGGCGACATCTGTTGAATCTGTTCTATGCTGAATTCATTGCCGAGGAACTGTTTTGTTTTTCCACATGCTGCTAAAGAATACAACCTCTCCTTTTGGGGCATAACAGCTTGGTCATCAACTTCTTCATTTGTAAGTCCAAGACGAATTAGGTCGCTCTGTAGCTGTAGTAGATCATCGCTGTTCATGTTTTATTACTAAATATAATTATTATTTTGTTTTTAAAAAATGAGCGCCGAAAAGACTGTAACCAATCTTGTATACCATTCTGCTGTTATTGGTGGTCTAAGTATAGGATACACATGCTTGGTAAAAGCTTGTTAAAAATAAAACCGGCAGATCTTTGCAAACTAGACTTTGAAGACTCAGCAAAGCTGATTGCTGTTATTACAGCTTCATTTGCTACGAAAGATTTTCTAGTTAAGCAAGGAATAATCCTGACAGTATCAATATGTAAAATTTAAAAAATACATTATAAAAATGGCTTCATTCGTAATGATGTTAGGCGGCGCTGTGGTTAATGCGCTTGCTTTAGCAGAAGTAATTACGCATTTAGTAAACTGCGGGATGACGGCAAGAGAAAAAGACATAACAAAGCTATGGAGCAACTAGCAGCTGCACAAGATAACTATGAAAAGCAGAGAATTGAGCAGTTAGATTTCATTAATAACAAATGAACTGAAAAAACAGGGACATGCGGCTTACACATTTAAAGATGTTGATCAAGCAATAAAAGAGTATTATCTAGTAACAGGCAAACCAATCGAGACATTGCCCCCACCAAAAATTCAGCGACTTTTATCAACCATCAGAAAAACAAAAGATGCAAGAAATCGTGTTTATCGTCTTTGGCATGACCGTCGTGTATTTTGTTGCGCATAATATGGCTGAATAAAAATGAACAAAATCTATTATTCGCCAAAAGGATATTGGAAGGAAATCACGGCAATAAAAAGCTAAGCCAAGCAGCGGGAGTCAGTGAACAAACAGCAAAGGAATGGCTATCTAAACAAGCGATTTGGCAAATTTATTTACCTGCACCTAGACGAATACAGAGACCACACTTTGTGAATACAATACCGAACGACACCCATCAAATGGACCTTCTATATTTACCCCATGATACGATTAGACGAAAAAAGATTTAAGTACGCACTCACAGTCATTGACATTAGCTTCAAGATACAAAGATGCAGAACCATTAACACAAAAGAGTGCTTCTGCTGTTGCTGTTGCCATACAACTGATATACCAATGAGGCCCGCTAACTTATCCTCGCATGATTCAAGTCGATGATGGAAAAGAATTTAAAGGCCGAGTGAATCAATTATTGTTAAAACATAGAGTTACCATTAAAGAGGCATCCCAGGAGTTCACAGATCACAGGCTTTGGTTGAAAACTTTAACAAACAGTTATCTGAAAGACTTTTTTCCTACCAGTATCACAGAGAGCTGATTGACAATTCTCGCAACACAGAATGGGTTAGAAGACTGCCCTCAATTTTGCGCGCAATGAATAATGAAGAATTTAAAGGGCTAAAACCAGTACAAGCAATCAAAAAACAAACAATAAATGTTGCTGAAGACTCCAGTACAACCAGCAAATTATTACCATTGGATTGAAAGTAAGGCACCTTTATTTACCGGGGGAAGCAGAAGGGGACACTCGCATCAGGGCAACCGATCCAGTTTGGAGTGTTGATCCGTATGAAATAAAAAGAATTGTAAAAATGAATCCGCCCGTGTATTATTTACAGAAACTGACACAACAAAACAACCAGCTCCACAAAGATCTTTTGTGAAGGAAGAACTGCAAATAATCCCGCCAGACACAGTTCCGCTTAATTAATTTACGTAATATATTTGAGTTAAAATGGAAGCTCAAAAGGAAGAAACCTTACGTATTGAAGCACAGAAGGAAGTAACAATGGCAGAGAAAGAGGCCTCAAAATTAATGCGAGACTTATCTAGTTATATTACCCTTATTAATTAAAATATTTAAGAAGAATAATAATTTTACGCTAGAACAGCCAGACAAAACCCAATATCTTAGTTTTTCTGGCAGGTCTTGACATGATAAAAGAAATTCGAAAACATTTAGCAGTAATGGGTAATAATTTGGGTAAATTGGAAGGGGATATATTTGAGACCATGCTGTTCTCCAATGCCCAAATGCATTTGAAACCTCTAGATTAACAATATTTGTTTAATTAAATTTACAAAATATATTTGGGTTAAAATGGAAGCTCAGAACAAAGAAACCTTACATGAAACTAAAATGGAAACAAGAATGATAAAGGAAGAGACCTTAGAATTGATACGGGAATCATATGGCACGAGTTCTATTATTAAGGAAGCATTTATGAGATTCATCGGTACATGGCAATGCATCCAGATCACCTACAACCCAAATTCCCAAATTTTGATCATCAGATATGGGGGAAAAGAATATCTTGAAATAATAAAAAAAATACGAGCACATCAAGCAAACATGAAAAAAGATTTAGCTGAATTGTATAATGATATGATTGAGCTTGTAACAAAACTTGAGGACAAATATGAAGATATATAATTATAACGTTCTCCAGTGCCCAATTGCATATGAAAACTCTGGATTAACAATACTCGTTTAGTGTTTGTTCTATCTAATGACTTCTTTGTTACAACAGTTGTGTTGATCTCATGTAGATTAGATCGCAGTTTTACGTTGTCATGATGAAAAGTATGTTTATTGAACAATGCTTCTTGTAGTTGTCATGCGATATGTTTGACTGCACAACACTGCGAGATATTCCCTTTGCTTTCTTAATGGTTTTCTTCTGGCTCGAAAGACTGTACATTTTCGACCTTAAACCAAAACTCCTTAATCACCCCTCCAGATAATTCATCCTTCATCTTTCCTAAAACCTTCTGTTAGTAATTGAATGCAAAGGCGAATCTTTAGGGTAATCAGATGTGTCATACCATCCCGCATGCCTTTAGCTACTTCCATTTCCATGTCTTTATAGATGTCTTCAGTAGGGATATCTATAACAAAACTGTCTGTATCTGTGTAAAGTACTCTGGACTCAGGATACGAGGGTTTAAAGTAGTCATAAAGAAATTCTAACATCAAAGCTTTGATAATTCTAAAACAGTAAACCCAATAAATACAGGCTTGTCTAATTTTGACTTTCTTTTTTTTCATCATTATGCCAAAAAGCTGGTCATGAAATCTTCTAAAATCCTGATAATTAGGTTTTGAAGTCAGCTTAATTGCTTCGTTCTCTCTGGTGACCAATCTGACATCTTTACGCTTGTGTGGATTTTCCATAGTCTTTCCGAAACAGCTGTTGTTCATTAGCTTGAAAAAGTCTTTTTCTGAAGCATCTGTGGATTTAGTTCTAAGATCAGTGTTCTTCATGATGTATGGTTTCATGAACTGTTCTTGATCAAAGCAATTATACGATGAACAGCCGTCAACTTCAAACCATGTCTTAAATAAAATTGTAGAAGTCTGTAATGACAGACATAATTTTTTTGTTGCGAAGATTAGGCACAAGTTTAGGCGGCTCTCTTGGATTCATCTTTAGACTTTCTGCTGCTAATGGGTAGTATCTATGCAGGTCATGGAGTTCATGAGGATATTCTAAGTCAACTTCTAGAATGTATCCATGCTGTTGATCTGGCTTCAATCTGCTTAACCACTTTAATGCTCTTTGCACATTATTTGTACCGCCGCCTTTGTACATTTCAAAGTTACGTAACGGAAGTGATTGCGCCATAGCCCAACCATACAGATTGTTTGCATCTAAATACATGAGATAGTTAGAACTTTACTTGGATCATAGTCGTCCAAGTATTTGTTGTTTGCTTTACAGTAATGATGCGACGCCATACTAATTCCTCCACGCAATCCGTTTTCAATCATCTGATCATTGGTAAATCTGACAATAAATCAATCTGTACTCCAGTAAACTTTAAGAAAGCATCCCAGCTCATCCCGGGCGCAGAAATATAATGCGCAGGATCCAGGCTGTAATGTTTTCATGCAGGTCTTTCCTATAATTTTCAAGACGTCCGCCAACAAACATGTATCAGCATCAAGTAGGAATCATGATAGTCTCCCATCGTTTTTACAATCTAACTTCTGCCACGCATCTTGAGCATGCTGGTAATCAGAATCATAATACCCTTTCCTCTAAGCCTAGAAAAGAACGCGCCTTTAGGAGGAAGTGTGTCTTCGTCAAACCTTTCCCAACTGTTCATGTATTCATAAGGGTAAACGCCCTTTCTAACAAGAGTTGGGTCAAAATATCTTCCGTTATTGGGCAGGACTTTAAGGACATAGCCAGTGACTCTAATGATCCCATCAGGTGTTGCATAGAGTCATAAAAAGACATTTATTCAAAGTGAAACACATGTACTTTTCTGATGACTGTGCAATGCATGTTATCCTGAAGGCGTCATCTACTGCTTTCATTATAAGATGAAGTCGTAACCTCGCAAGTTATGAAAGAAGATGGGAAGCTTCCATGTCTTAGGATTAAAGTTTAGTTGAAGATTGCATTACTGTGCGCTGCTCCTCTAAACTTCCCACTAATGTGATCATGGTCTCTTACTGTTGGATTGGCGTCTTCACTGTTAGACATTAGTTCTAAACCGCAAATCCAACAGTGAGTGGCTGATTTATACTGTTGTTGGTCTTCAGGAGTCATTATGATTTCAGATAAGTTTAGATTATTAGAACAGGCGTTACGCAATTGCTGCATGCGCTTTAAGAATGTTTCTGCAGCATCTGATCCTCTATATAATTCTGGTGTGAATGAGCGCCATCCGACCTGACAATAACGAAAGCAAATGAACAAATCTGATGATTACTCACAAAGGCTGTTTTAGGAAGTCTCTGTGGGGTTGGTCCCTCATAAGGAACAATAAGCGACTCGAAGTCTGCGTAAAACTTACGTATGGACTTGTTTGCAGCCGTTTCCAGTTCTTTAAAAACTTAACTTACTGCCTTCTTTCGGCGTAATTAGTTCTGTATTACAGTCAACTGGGCTGATACAATGTTTTATATGTTCACTCGCGGCTTGAACAGATGGAATTCTTGTTAAACATTTTCTACAGAATTCTGTTTGTGCCATCTTTTGAAGTATGCTGCATTAGTCTACTCACTGTGCGTATCAATGTGTAATGTGGCAGCCCTGCCGATGAAAACATTAGGAGTAAGTCACATGACTTTGGCTGGATCGCTATTGTTGGGCTGTCTTAGACACTCTAATAGGCACCAAATTTGTTTTCTCAGACCATGTGTTTACATTAACAGTTATTGGTTTGTTTTGTTCTTCAAACTGATCAATGGAATCCACGCTAACAGGAAAGGAATTTCCACTAAAGTTAAGATCATTGATGTAAGGTTCATAGTTAGATACTCTCTCTGCGTTTTTTGCGGACGTAATGAAGCCTTCCAAGAACGCACCACATGAAACATTTGTTGTCTGAATTCTTTATGTTTAGAACTGCTCTTTTTGCGACTAATGCTGGGGGCAGCGGAATGTAAGCCTTGCCTACAATCGGTGCAGTACTTAGACTGTTTTAATCTGATCTCTAAGACTTCGCCCTCTGCCCAACCAGAGCCTCTCATTTTGGCTTCTTCACCGGCCACATCAAACTGTGTAAGCATTGGTCTGCCCAACCGGTGTTAAGTCTTAGGGAAAGAATAGTCTGTTGTTGAGTGGGGGCCCCAGCTTCTAGTTTTTCTTCATTTTTGGATTAATCTTTTTAAAAGCAAAAATTTACTTTAACTGGCGGGTCTATTGTTAGTTTACCTGGAACTTGGAAAAGCATGAAAAACGTTGCTGTACGTTTGTTGGTCAATGACTTAGATTTATCATTTAAAAGCTTTTGTAAATATTCTTCCTTACGCATTGCTTAAAAACAATTCGTCTGGACCTTAATATTTTTTCCATTTGAGTTTTTTTTTCAAACCCTAAAAATATTTTTTTTAATTAAAAAAAAATACTTAATCAAAAATAATTCAACGGTCTTTTTGTGCGGATCTTAAACAAAAGTTAAAAGCCCTTTGTGTTTTTAAATGTATGTTTAGAAAAAGGTTTAAGTTCGTTTATTTTTTAAAACATTCCTTTTTTACTGCTCAGATTGGTTTTGGAAAAACTTGCCCTTGCCTTTTTTTGAGATCAAACTTTGTTTTTTTATAGTCATAAAAATGGGCCCTTTTAAAGCCTAATTTCTTCACCCGTGATGTTTGAGTCAATAGCGCTTTATTTATTGCATTTTGAACGGCTTTTTTAGCTGTTATTATTGAACCATAGCTGTGTGTTTTTGGGATTTTTTTTTAAATTTTTTTTTGCCGCAGCATTTACAGCTATGAACACAGGCCAAGGCTAAGAAAACCCCCTAGAGGTAAAGTGGGGGCGCATACCCCTGTTGCTAAGGCCAAACCCCTCGTTCCTGCTGTAGGATTATAGTTGTGCTCCTTTTTTTTCTATGTAACAGTTTAAAAGGGCAGCATCTTCGTTTGGTTTTGCGTATTTTAAAAGGTCTTCTCTAGTTTTTGTTGCATTTGTGTAATGTTTTTTAATTAAAGGTTTTTTATGCGGGGTTTTCTACTACCCCCTTCTTTTGGGGGGCCTGGTGCTGTAGGCCATCGGATAAACTGAACAGACATGCTTTTTTTAAAATAAAATTTTTTAGTATTGTATATCTTTTAATCTTTTTTTTGAATTTTCGTTGGCATCATATATTAAAAACAAATAACTTTAAAGGGTTTAGGGCCTCTTTTTCTTTTAAATTTGAATGTTTATTTTGTCTCTAACGTTCTCCCATTCCATGCAACTGATTACCCTCTGTCGATCTTAGGTAAAACCAAAAACCCGTATTTTCATCAAGCCCAAACATTGTGAAGTGTAATCTTTAACACAAGGTCTCCCAGGGATTTTCCCCCTCCCGCCCCCCAAAAAAATTTTTCCCCTTTTTTCATCAAAATGTTGTTAAGGTTTAGCCCCTTTAGTAGTTTTGTTAGGTTACCCTCAATCGAACATTGACTTTTTTATTTAGGATAATAAACTTTTCATTCCCTTTTTGAAGGGTTCTTCTCTTAAACCAGCAAAAAAAATACCTTTAAGCGATTTTTGCCCGGCAATAAAAAACAAAAATTTCCCATTATTTTTGCCCTGCTTTTAGGATTTTAGAAGAAAATCACTCTTTCGTAATTATTGCTATTTTGCCTGTATTGTTGCTCGATCACCCTTGCAAAATTTTTGGGTTGCTAACCGTCAAAACTCTAACGCGATGTAAAAAAGCTGTCTTTGCTTCGGGGTCTGATGATTGATAACACGTTTGTATATTTAAAGTTATTATATGACAATCTGTTTTTTAAGCTGTTGAAAGTATGGCGCATGGCTTTTTAACAACCAAAATTTCTAAGGGATGGAAAAGCGTTTCCATACGCAAAATTTAAGCTACTTTTTTTGCCGTCTTTAGCATCTTCAGGCCTATTCTATGTTTTGTGCTTCTTTTTTTCTATTCTTGAAACGCAAGATGGGCCCTTTTCTTTCCCCGGTTTTAGCCATAGACAGAATAGGTTAAAAAATGTCTGCATTGTGTAAGAAAATTTTTTGCCCCTAAAGTTTTATAGAAATTTTTTAAACGTTTTGCCCCCCCCCAAATTCTGTCAACTGCCCTGTTGGGGTCTTTGTTGGCGAGTTTATTTTGAAAGTAAGAGCGCGGGCCCGGGCCAATCACTTTCCCCCCTAGGTCGGGAAAATTTTGACAGAAAGAATTTGATCCGCTCAATAGTAGATGGATTTTTTGGAACAGTAATATTCCGTTTTTTCCCCCTTCAACCCCAAGGGGGTCTTTCAGTCTTCTATGGGGTCAAGAATTGAACCATATGCTGGAATTTTTTAAAAAAAAAATAAAGTTAATTTTAAAGAAAAATGGAGGCGAAAAGATAAAGAAGTTTATGATTTTTTGCCCCTGGAGGACTGAGTGAAAGGGCCCTTTGATACGCTGCTCACGCTCTCATTGCGGCGTGAATTAACAGAAAGTAGGTCGGAGCTTTTTTCAAATTTTTAGGTGAACCCCCGAATTTTTAGCCCCTAAGATTTTGAAGTAAAAAGATGATGGCCTTTTGAAATGTAAAAAACGATCAAGGAAAACCCGTTCGTTACAGCTAAACGAGACCCAAAAATTTTTTTTTAGGGGGTTCATTGGGCAAAGATCCCTGTAAAGGTACAAAATCGCCTGGCATTGCAAAACCAAAATTAGGGAGGAGGCGTTGCAAATTTCAAAACACACTACAAGAACCCCCAAACAAATACCCAAAATACAAAACTTGAACTTAAAGATTTAAGTCAAACAGCAGCAAAATAATAGATGCGAAAACCGGTTTCAGAAGAAACAGTACCAAAAACAATTGATGATTCCCCCTGCCCCTGCAAAAAATAGTGGTCCCTAATCTGCTTTAAGAAACTCAGAGCGAATTAAAAAAAAAAAGTCAAAAAAAGTGGGTGAATAAATGAGCATAAAAAAAAAGAAGAAAAACTCGTTTGGGGCTGATGAGCCAACTTGGCCGTTTTAAAAAAAGAAATAACCCAAAGAATAAAAGAAATTAAAATACAAAGACAGCAATACTAAAGAGTTGTCTACTTACCAAGAACAATTGATCTAAGGCCGAATAAAAGAAAAAATCCAAAAATTTTATAAAGACACACACTAGCAAAAAGAATAAAAACACTGTTTAGAGGCAAAGGGGTCACATTGCAAGCGTTATAAAGCTTTTGGTTTTTCAATAAGTACACTGGTATGGTTTATGGTGGGGTGGTGCTGGGCTAGTGCCCCGCCGCCATCGCCTCCTTTCCCGCCTGTAAATCATGGGTAAAAAAACAGCTTGATCATCTTTTCGGGTTTATTAAAAAATTAGCCCCGTAAAGCGTGGGGCTTTACCCGGGGTTTTAAAAGGGGTGTTTTTATGGCTTTTGTTATTTCAAGCAAAGTGTTTTGGGTTTATGGCCGGCCTTTGGGGGCCTAGTTCCTTAATAGTCGGGTTAATATTTAGTTAAAATAAAGCCCCAAAAATCCCAGGCCGTTAATCCAAAAAAAAGTGCTGTCTTTTATTTAGGTCATTTTTTTTTTTGACTTCAACAGCCTTCGACTTTGGGGGGGCGGGGATTTGGATGACTTATTCTTGGGGGGTCATCTTGTTTGTTTACTGCTTGCAAAATTTTTGGCTCAGAAATTTTTTTCGTTTTTTTTTTTGCTTTTGTTTTTTGCCCCCAAAGGTTTTATTATTTAGTTTATTATTGTTCCTTTGGAGCCTGAGGTCGAGGCAGCATGTTAAACCAGTGCCCAACAGCAAAATTCTTTGCTTCGTATTGTAAAAATTTTTGGTCCTTTTTATACTTGGGTAAATCAACTGTAGAATTTTAATGGCGTCCCCAAAAATTTTTAAGTATTTTTTTGGGGCATCAAACCCGTAGAAGGAATTATGCCGATTCGTTTTTGCTTTCGAACCTAGCAAACACCAAAGTAAAATTTCGAACAGAGTGTTTATTGTTTTTCCTGCTTAGTGGCCCTTAGAAAGTGTCTAAAAAAAAAGTTGTCCTTTCGTTTTATTCTTGCCCATGGCCGAGGGGAACAGCTGGCCTGAAGAGAAGATGTGTAAGGGGGATTCCAAGCTTTTTTTACTTTCTTGGGCCCCCCCCAAAAAAAGGGGGGCCTAAAACCATGATTAAGATCCCAACTTTTGTCTAAGTCTGTCTTAACCTTAAAATTGAATTCGTTACAGATCCTTTCAAAAGCCTTCATGTTATTCTGTTGCTGAATGGATTTAAACGGTTTGTCATTTGGTAATGGATTGCAGTTCAGCAAAATAGTTGAGGTGTAATGAAATGAAAAATATACACGACCCCCCAAAGGTCGGGGTGATTTAAGTGTCAGCATACGACCTCCACCCAGTTGATGCACAAAACAAGCAAAGTTTAACTGGTTTGATAAAAAGCATCGGATGACTAAACCACACTTTTGGATGCGCTTTTTAATAGGGGGTTTTTAAATAGCCTTCGGGGTACTAACCCCCCCCCCCCCCCCCCCTTTTCAAAAAATTTTAAAAATCGTTTTTATAAATTTTTAAAATTGTAGGGGGGCCCCAACAGAATTTTGCATTGTATATTTTAAAACGCTCATTTTTATTTTGTTTAAAAAATGTTTTTAAAAATAAAAACCCCAAAACCGTCCCTTCGTTTTTAGAACATGCCCATTTGATAACGATTGCGGAACCAGAACGGGCCGCTCCTGAAATATTTTACAAAGTTATGGTTTAATATAAGTGAATCCAGGAGAAAAATAAGATTCAAAAGTTGACAAAAAAGGGGGAAAATTAGCATTAAAATTCCTGATGGTTTTTACGGGTTTTGCTCACTAAAAAGCAATGAGTAACTTTGACATACTCCAAACTTTAAAAATGCAAATTAAAAACAATGTTTTCATTTTAAACCTGAAAAAGAAAATGGTTTTCTATTTTGTGAAGAGTAGCTAAAATGTTTGGCTTTTTCAACGCCCCATCGGTCCTTTATAGTTTTTTGAGTTGCAGCAAAAAAAACTACTTATGAGGGGGAAAAACCCCTCGATCTTGCATTGCATTCATTACTCTATGTTCATTTGGATGAGCTAAGCACTGATGAAAACTTATATGATGGAAGGCCCTCAACTGTTCTAAGAGCTCTTCCATCAGGGAAAGCTGCATATTGCGATTATGAAATTATACAATTCCCTAATTTACAGTTTAAAAGATTAGTTTGTGGGAGGGTCGGATCATTTAATATAAAAATTGCAGACAAAACAGGGAAAGTCGTGAAATGTGATAACCTGCACATTGTTTTAGAAATAAAATAATAAGCTGTACTAAAAAATGTCGCGTGGGCCAGAAGAATCCGGAGTTACATTAGCGCCTGTGAGGTGTATAACTTTAGAATTAAAAGACCTTGCAGACGTTGCGGACTTTGAACAGAACGGTGAGATAGGCGCTTTGTATGGGTTTGAGTACACTAAAGATGGCGATTATAAACGCAAAGAGGTTGGCGACAACAAAAAGTTTCCTAAACTAGAGCAACTGCGCAATGTAGAAGCAAATAATGCTGGCCAGTATGAATATAAAATAGTTCGAAAACCTGACAGCAAATGGCACTTAGAACCATATTTAGAATGGGACATAAAATTTGAATTCATAAGCCCATTTACATTTTTTAGCCGTCAAAAAAGTTTCAGAAAAGCACTCAACTCTGGCCCTTTACATGTAAGTCTTATGCCTGAGGACAATAGTCGAAAAGAGATTGAAATAAAGCCGTATGGGAATAAACAGTACATCCTCCACAGAAGAGAATCGGTTTTAAAAGATGCTTCTACAAAATTACAGTTCATTCCGCAAATGAAATTAGGGGACACGTTCACAATGATATTTGAAATTTCTGTCTTAAAAGATGAGGGGAGGGATGGGGTTGTGGGCGTTAGTGACGTCCTTTTAAAAGGAATTCTAATTAGCTGGCAAAACTTAGACGTTGAAAAACTTAAAGTTACTGTCGTCGTTCTTTACGACGGTGGGGGGATTAAGGTCGTTACAACCAGTGACAAAATCAATATTAGTCTAAATAGAAACAATCTTACAGAACTGAATTGGATTAATCTTACACATTTAGATCTTATAGGATTTTATTATACTGAACAAGTTTTGACAGAGAGCATGATAAAAACAATAACTGGATTAGATTAAATTCTGTTATAAAACTATGGAGCAGTTAAACTTTATGACAAAAGAGCCTCATTGTTCATTGATTTGTGGGCAGACTGGTTGTGGAAAAACAATATTTGTCCTCAACCTATTACAAACAGTTTATCGCTATAATTTTGATTATATTGTGATTTTCTGTCCAACACTTAAATGGAACAAAGCATATCATGATAGAAGGTTTATATGGACAGATGATAACATATTTTTAGTTGATCCTAGCAATAAACTGAGTGAGTGTTTAGAACGCTTTTATAGACTGTTTGAAGGAACGCAGACACTATTTATTATAGATGACTGTTCAGCAGAAAGAGACATAGTTAAAAAGAGAAACACTTTGTCAAAACTAGCCTTCAGTGGAAGACATGCTGGGATAAGTGTGTGGATTTTATGTCAAAAATATAACTCAGTTTTAAAAGACTTTAGAGAACAGTTAAAGACTGTAGTTTTATTTCACATGAAAGACAGAGACTCATTTGATGAATGTTTGCGCGAAAATGATGTTATTGAAAATGACCAGGAAAAAACACAGGATTAACCCGTTCAGTGCCTCACTATAGTACAAACAAAGGTGTTCCCAGGTGCCAGGGAGATCTCATGATTTGGGGGTCATAATTAACAAAACATTCTAGCTCAGAAACTACAAAAGATAGAAAAATGAAATCTATATCATTTTTGAAGGAAATTGAATGAAGATTTTGAATCTGGGCTTCTTTTGTTTTAATTTTGATAATAAAAAAGTATTTAGGCTTTTAGATTTGGATAGATTTTTTTGCACGATCAAAAACATATGTATTTACCACATCCAAACAAGAACACACAGCAAAAAAGTTGAAAATTAAGTTTGTATTGTCACACTACACCTGTAAATGAAAGTAAAACAGTTTGGAAGTCTATCAAGACGCTCACACTCGATGCAGACTGACCAGTCCACGACCACGCCCCCCCTCTCCCCACCACACCCCCTTGCTCGACTTCAACCCTCCCTTTCACCACTCATCTTCCCCTACCTTTCCGTCTGCTCCGTGTGTCACGCCGCGAGCAGGCCACGCTCGGCTCTCGCGCTGATTTTCACATCACTGGACACCAGCACGCAGTGCACAGTACACACTAGGCTGGCTCGTTCGACGCTGTCAGCTGAACACACACTGAGGTCACAGAGCCCTACTCAATAACTGACGAATATGGTCGGCAATTCCACCACTATCATCATCTCACCTTCATGCTCGAGTGAGTCGTTGAATAAAAGATTATTGTCTTTGTCAAAAATCATCAGCAGAGCCTGCTCAGCTGTGTAAATACGTTGATTTGGTCGCTGGGCTTGTCGAAGTTTGTGCCGCCATCTTTGCAAGCGAGACGAAGTGCTGGCTGGTCATCCAGTCAGTGATGAGAATAAATGGGCTTTCCCCTCACGTGTGGTCATTTACATATTATTTTAAGACTACAGACATATAAGGCTTTCTACGCAAACTCTATTTGAGTCCGTTGATAGAAATAGTAACGAATGAAAATTCAAGAAAAATGCATGACGTCAGGGGAACGACAATAGGCACTGGGAAAGCACTTTTAATTCCGCGTCAGCTGACCGACTAAAGGCACGCAACTGGTTAAGCAAAAACTAAAATCTAAAAAGTTTAGTAAATTAGTATTGAAAATGGATAATCCTACACAGTATGCATGTTTGTAGGGTTTACTTGTCAGAGAACTATAAAATGCCTATCCTAACTCACCCCGCCCGAAACTTGTTGAGGGCGGGGTGAGTTAGGATTGGTATTTTATAGTTCTCTTCCGCACAGGCTCGCGACTAGATACGAAATGACTGATGACGCCGGTTCCCTTGAGCAAGTTGCCTTCTTCGTTCATTGTCGGAGTTTTGATCCAAATTATCATTCCACGAAATTCGGACTTCCCGATCGAAATCTTGCTTATGACTCCATTTCTGTTATGAATACAACTGAAAATGTGTAGAATTTATTATTTAACAGACCGTTTCAACAGAGTATTTTTCAGTTGAAAATTGTGTCAAAAGTAGGCGCCGACGGCCCGGCGAAGTGAAAAGTCAGCTGTGTTTTCTATCAAACTTTAAACGCAAAGTTCTCCGCTTGGACGGCATCTTGGATAATGAAATTTATATGTATAAAAAGAGCGAGATGCCAGCTTTTTATTCATTACAAAATTATTTCACGCTGTTTAGTATTTTTCATCGAAATAAAGGAAAATATGACGTAAGCTTGTTAAAAGTGGCTTCACTCTGGGACATTAATCAGCAATGATTTAGTACAGGAACAAAATTGTCAAATGTGACTTACTGCGTCAAATGTGACTTACTGCATTTTATTCCTTGTGTTCTGAGGTTTTCATCGATAGTAAATATGTGTTAATAGTTTGAACGGACAGCGAGCCAGACAACACTGAAGCTGCCATAGAAAACACAAAATTCTGTTGGTTCCGGCCCCGCGAGGCCCGTTTCGTCTCTGGCACCGTGTTGCTGGCTTTGCGGCCCGGTACGTTGTTATAAAAGTAGAGCGTTGTGTGAGAATGGATCAGTGTTCCCTGATGTGAGCGACTGGCATGAGAGGCAGAGAGAGTGCTCAGTGCGCTGAGTGCTGTGCGAGAGAGACTGCTCCCAGGGCTGCGTTCCTGGTTTGAGCTTATTATGGAAGGCAAATAAAAGGAGAAAAACTCTGCTTCGTCCACTGTCTTCTTGACCGGCTGCTGTCCCTTGGTTCCTGCACTTATCACCATCTGCCTGTCTTCACCTGCACACCCCTTACCCCTCCACACCATCACATAATCAAACTGAAAATCACAAGTATCCACATCAGATTGTTGGTTTGCTGTTTCTTTTTTAACTTGTTGAATTTTTTTTGTTTTTAAAGATTTCTCTTCTATTTTTCATCTGCATCCACACTCACATTAATTGTATGTGTACACACACACACACACACACACACACACACACACACACATACAAAAGAACACATACAAAAGAAAGAATCTTTCAATGTTATCATTCTGATACTTTACTGTGTGGTAAAATCTTCATCATGAATTGGTTCATGTACATTCCCAACATACCTGCATGGTAACGTTTCAATCTTCCAAAACTGTTATCACAGAGGTCCATGTGGCAGGTAGACCAAGAAAACAAACACATTCTAAATCCACACAGATTTATTTTCCCCTATTGTCTGCATGTGCTGTGTACATACCGACAGGACGGAATGACTGTAAAGATGGATCATGAGACTCTGAAAGACAAGAGCTCAAAATGAGCGAAACAAAATAAATAAAACATATACAAAAGAAAGCAATCACGCTAAAGGCAGGGAACAATATATACAAAAACCAAACAACATGAACAAAGAAACAATCACCGAAGAGAACAAGGTAATACTGACAGATGTCCTATGCTAGCCAACAGAAACTTACTAACAAACAGCAACCCCTCCCCTAACCACCCCCCCCCCCCCCAAAAAAAAAAAGAAAAAAAAAGAAAAAAGAAAAAGGGAAACCCCAAAACAAAAACCAACCAACCAACCAGCCAATAACAGCTTTAAGCTCATGATGTACTTGGGAGAAAAACCAGCACACTCACACACAGTCAGAGTTTTATAACAGCAGCTTACAAAATACTGTACAGGCTCCCTTTAAAAGTTAGTGTACATCAATCACAAATCATAATGTTCTGTTTTCACACAGGCCTAACTGGGAATCCGCTTAAATGTTTCCTGCTTTGCACTGCAAAGATCTTATAAGTGTTTGTGCTTAATACAGTGTGTGTGTGTGTGTGTGTGTGTGTGTGTGTGTGTGTGTGTGTGTGTGTGTGTGTGTGTGTGTGTGTGTGAGAGTGTGTATGTGTGTGTGTGTGTGAGATAGAGAGACGAGAGAGAGAGTGAGAGAGAGAGAGAGAGAGAGAGAGAGAGAGAGAGAGAGAGAGAGAGAGAGAGAGAGTGAGAAAGAGAAAGAGTGTGTGTGTGTGCTTAGTATTTTTGTGTGTATGCGTGTGTGTGCGTGCGCACGCGTGAGTGCATGCTTGCGAAAGGTAGGGTATTGATGGGGGGTAAGCGAAAGAGAGAGAGAGAGAATCTCAACACTTCAGCGTCCAGTCCCTCATTTCCTCTGTCAGGGGACAAAACTAGGTCAATGGATGGTCACACAATCCTCCGACTCCACCTCCCCCCCCCCCCCCCCCCCCCAACACCTCAGGAGCTCATTCAGCTCTTTCCCCGGAGAAAGACTGAGGCCTCAAGCAGCTTCCCCCTCCGGAGAGACAGGGGGCTTGTAAAACGGGTCTTTGGGCAGCATGTGTTCGTTGATCTTCTTCAGCGTCAGGTTCTCCCGCGGCACAGCGTTTCTCTGCAACATCACATTCAATCCTCTTCAGGGCAACAGGAATTAAACAAACGTATAGATGACAGGAATTTCTCTGCAACATCACATTCAATCCTCTTCAGGGCAACAGGAACTAAACAAACGTATAGATGACAGGAATTTCTCTGCAACATCACATTCAATCCTCTTCAGGGCAACAGGAACTAAACAAACGTATAGATGACAGGAATTTCTCTGCAACATCATATTCAATCCTCTTCAGGGCAACAGGAACTAAACAAACGTATAGATGACAGGAATTTCTCTGCAACATCACATTCAATCCTCTTCAGGGCAACAGGAACTAAACAAACGTATAGATGACAGGAATTTCTCTGCAACATCACATTCAATCCTCTTCAGGGCAACAGGAACTAAACAAACGTATAAAAAACAGGAACTAAACAAACGTATAGATAGCAAGAACTAAACAAACGTATAAAAAACAGGAACTAAACAAACGTATAAAAAACAGGAACTAAACAAACGTATAAAAAACAGGAACAAAACAAACGTATAAAAAACAGGAACTAAACAAACGTATATATGACAGGAACTAAACAAACGTGTAGATAGCAAGAACTAAACAAACGTATAGATAGCAAGAACTAAACAAACGTATAGATAGCAAGAACTAAACAAACGTATAGATAGCAAGAACTAAACAAACGTATAGATAGCAAGAACTAAACAAACGTATAGATAGCAAGAACTAAACAAACGTATAGATAGCAAGAACTAAACAAACGTATAGATAGCAAGAACTAAACAAACGTGTAGATAACAGAAACTAAACAAACGTGTAGATGATAGGAACTAAACAAACGTGTAGATGATAGGAACTAAACAAACGTGTAGATGATAGGAACTAAACAAACGTATAAATAACAAGAATTAAACAAACGTTTAGATAACAGGAACTAAACAAATGTATAGATAACAGGAACTAAACAAATGTACAGATAACAGGAACTAAACAAATGTATAGATAACAGGAACTAAACAAATGTATAGATAACAGGAATAAAAGAAAAGGTATAGATAACAGGAACTAAACAAATGTATAGATAACAGGAACTAAACAAATGTATAGATAACAGGAACTAAACAAATGTACAGATAACAGGAACTAAACAAATGTATAGATAACAGGAACTAAACAAATGTATAGATAACAGGAATAAAAGAAAAGGTATAGATAACAGGAACTAAACAAATGTATAGATAACAGGAATAAAAAAAGGTATAGATAACAGGGACTAAACAAATGTCTAGATAACAGGGACTAAACAAATGTCTAGATAACAGGGACTAAACAAACGCACAGATAACAGGGACTAAACAAATGTCTAGATAACAGGGACTAAACAAATGTACAAAGCACAGGAACTGAACAAGTGTACAAGTAACAAGAACTAAACAAACATACAAATAGCAGGAACTAAACAAACATACAAACAGCAGGAACTAAACAAACATACAAATAGCAGGGACTAAACAAACATACAAACAGCAGGAACTAAACAAACATACAAACAGCAGGAACTAAACAAACATACAAACAGCAGGGACTAAACAAACATACAAACAGCAGGGACTAAACAAACATACAAACAGCAGGGACTAAACAAACATACAAACAGCAGGAACTAAACAAACATACAAACAGCAGGGACTAAACAAACATACAAACAGCAGGGACTAAACAAACATACAAACAGCAGGGACTAAACAAACATACAAACAGCAGGGACTAAACAAACATACAAACAGCAGGGACTAAACAAACATACAACAGACATGAGCTAAACAGACCTACAAATAAAACATTGAGAAAATTTTGCAAAACAAAATTATGATTAAGAAAACTTAATCAACACAATATTAAAGCTTAGGAATTAACGGTGAAGACAGCAATCAAGATAATTAATCAAAACCACTTTGCATATATATTGAACAATGGAATAAAAAACAAACCAACAAAAAACAATTAAACAACCACAGACAAAAGACACGCCATACGATACATAAATCAGACTACAAATTATTCTGCTGTTTAAAACATGACCAGAAGTAAATGTTTGTAAATGGAGACTAAAATTAAGCAAGCGACAGTTCTCCGCTTGAGACATTCTTGGCCAGTGCCTCTACAGCCATGCTCACTTCTATGTTTACTTCAGACAGAAGTATTGAAAGACATTCTTGGCCAGTGCCTCTACAGCCATGCTCACTTCTATGTTTACTTCAGACAGAAGTATTGAAAGACATTCTTGGCCAGTGCCTCTCACAGCCATGCTCACTTCTATGTTTACTTCAGACAGAAGTATTGAAAGAGGAGAGTTGGCAGTACAGCTCCTGGTGTATGTCCAAGCATTTCAGATCCACACAGAAAAGAATAATGATCATCATGTTAATGACGATTTGTATCAAAAGGCTACCATCATGATATTAATGAAACATTTGTATGATAACGTTATCATCATGATATTAATGAAACATTTGTATCAAAAGGCTACCATCATGATATTAATGAAACATTTGTATCGTAAAGTTACCACGAAAATCTGCTCTGAGTTCCAAACAAACTAAATTTCGTCTTTCTATCTATCCCCCAACCCTTTCTTCTCCTGTTCCCCCCCCCCCCCCCCCCCCATCCCCCTTTCCCCTTTTTCCTTCATCCATCCTGTTCATCCTCTTCCAAATATCGCTCCTTCCAGATTCTCTTACCCATGTCTCACATTCACATCCCCATTCTGTCTGTGTCTCTCACACACAGAAACGCACACACAGAAAGAGACAGGTGTAATGGAGCAGCTACATGTGCGCAGCCTTCAACGCTGCCATGGCTGGTCAACACTCACATCCAGACACAGCCTCATGAGGCCTGACCCCCGTGTCGGCTGTCCATGGTCAGCGTGGTCTGGTACTGGATGGCCTTCAGCAACGTGTTCAACCCTGCTTCCCCGATCTGGTTCCCTGTGTCACAGACACCAACATCATGACCATGACCACTTCAGCAACGTGTTCAACCCTGCTTCCCCGATCTGGTTCCCCATGTCACAGACACCAACATCATGACCATGACCACTTCAGCAACGTGTTCAACCCTGCTTCCCCGATCTGGTTCCCTGTGTCACAGACACCAACATCATGACCATGACCACTTCAGCAACGTGTTCAACCCCGCTTCCCCGATCTGGTTCCCCGTGTCACAGACACCAACATCATGACCATGACCACTTCAGCAACGTGTTCAACCCTGCTTCCCCGATCTGGTTCCCCGTGTCACAGACACCAACATCATGACCATGACCACTTCAGCAACGTGTTCAACCCTGCTTCCCCGATCTGGTTCCCCGTGTCACAGACACCAACATCATGACCATGACCACTTCAGCAACGTGTTCAACCCTGCTTCCCCGATCTGGTTCCCTGTGTCACAGACACCAACATCATGATAATGACAACGATGAGGATGATGAAAAGGAGGATGGTGTTGTTGTTGATGATGATGATGATGATGAATGATGATGATGATGAGAATGATGATGATGAGAATTATGATGATGATGAAAAGGATGATGATGATGATGATGATGATGATGATGATGATGATGATGAGAATGATGATGATGATGATGATGATGATGATGATGATGAGAATGATGATGATGATGATGATGATGTCCATCGCCAAAGTGATCTGATACTGTTAACTTTACCTCACTCTCACACCTCTCAGCTCTTTCTTGAGCTTAGTTCTTTCCTTTTTGATTTCTTTACTTTATTATCCCACTTCTTAGGACTCTTGCACTACACTGACCAGGCTAATTCATAAAAATACATCCTGCCGCTCTTTCTGTGACTGGGTTCTCTGTCCTTTGTTTACGTCTGCTTTGAAATGAATCTCACTGCCACGTCTCTCAGCTCCTTGCTGTGAAATGAATCTCACTCCCACATCTCTCAGCTCCTTTCTGTGAAATGAATCTCACTGTCATCTCTCAGCTCCTTGCTGTGAAATGAATCTCACTCCCACATCTCTCAGCGCCTTGCTGTGAAATGAATCTCATTGTCACATCTCTCAGCGCCTTGCTGTGAAAGGAATCTCACTCCCTCATCTCTCAGCGCCTTGCTGTGAAATGAATCTCACTCCCACATCTCTCAGCGCCTTGCTGTGAAATGAATCTCACTCCCTCATCTCTCAGCTCCTTGCTGTGAAATGAATCTCACTCCCACATCTCTCAGCGCCTTGCTGTGAAATGAATCTCACTGTCACATCTCTCAGCTCCTTGCTGTGAAATGAATCTCACTGTCACATCTCTCAGCTCCATGCTGTGAAATGAATCTCACTGTCAAATCTCTCTGCTCCTTGCTGTGAAATGAATCTCACTCCCACATCTCTCAGCTCCTTGCTGTGAAAGGAATTTCACTCCCTCATCTCTCAGCTCCTTGCTGTGAAATGAATCTCACTCCCACATCTCTCAGCGCCTTGCTGTGAAATGAATCTCACTGTCATCTCTCAGCGCCTTGCTGTGAAATGAATCTCACTCCCACATCTCTCAGCTCCTTGCTGTGAAATGAATCTCACTGTCATCTCTCAGCCCTTTGCTGTGAAATGAATCTCACTCCCTCATCTCTCAGCTCCTTGCTGTGAAATGAATCTCACTCCCTCATCTCTCAGCGCCTTGCTGTGAAATGAATCTCACTCCCACGTCTCTCAGCGCCTTGCTGTGAAATGAATCTCACTCCCACATCTCTCAGCTCCTTGCTGTGAAATGAATCTCACTCCCACATCTCTCAGCTCCTTACTGTGAAATGAATCTCACTGTCACATCTCTCAGCTCCTTGCTGTGAAAGGAATCTCACTCCCTCATCTCTCAGATCCTTGCTTTGACTCACTTCTTCATTCCTTGCTTAATCTGCTTTATGATGCCATTACTGAGGACCTCATGAGACATGCCAAGGCTGATGAGGTTCATTAATAAAGATTATAAACAAAATCCCACATCAACAAAACCCACCTTAAACACCTCTAAAATTTCCCTGTTTGCTCATTTATTGTGTTCATCACCCCCCCCCCCCCCCTCCCCCTTCCCCCCCACCCCCCCATCCCCCCGCCTTCCCTTTCTGAGGACTCACGGGCCAGGTTGAGGTTGATGAGGACGCGGTTACCAGCCACCCATAGCTGACTGTCGATGAGGTCGGCGACCTCCAGGAGAGGGTTGATGAGGTCACTGCTGTCCACCTGTGGGGGAGAACATGGCTAATCACTCACGTTTACCCTGACTCTGTTAGTGAATCAACCCTGTCCCTGTGGGGGAGAACATCGCTAATCACTCACGTTGTACCCTGACTGTGTTAGTGAATCAACCCTGTCCCACCTGTTGGGGAGAACATCGCTAATCACTCACGTTGTACCCTGACTGCGTTAGTGAATCAACCCTGTCCCTGCCAGTCTCTCTAAGTCATTGCTGAGTGACAGTCTCTCTATACTGCACTGCAATGTCAGCCTGAGTCACTGACAGTCTCACTATACTGCACTGTAATGTCAGCCTCAGTCACCGACAGTCTCTCTAATACCTTGCAATGTAATGTCAGCCTCAGTCACTGACAGTCTCTCTATACTGCACTGCAATGTCAGCCTCAGTCAGTGACAGTCTCTCTATACTGCACTGCAATGTCAGCCTCAGTCAGTGACAGTCTCTCTATACCTTGCACTGCAATGTCAGCCTCAGTCAGTGACAGTCTCTCTATACTTTGCACTGCAATGTCAGCCTCAGTCACTGACAGTCTCTCTATACCTTGCACTGCAATGTCAGCCTCAGTCACTGACAGTCTCTCTATACTGCACTGCAATGTCAGCCTCAGTCACTGACAGTCTCTCTATACCTTGCACTGCAATGTCAGCCTCAGTCAGTGACAGTCTCTCTATACCTTGCACTGCAATGTCAGCCTCAGTCACTGACAGTCTCTCTATACCTTGCACTGCAATGTCAGCCTCAGTCAGTGACAGTCTCTCTATACTGCACTGCAATGTCAGCCTCAGTCACTGACAGTCTCTCTATACCTTGCACTGCAATGTCAGCCTCAGTCACTGACAGTCTCTCTATACCTTGCACTGCAATGTCAGCCTCAGTCACTGACAGTCTCTCTATACTGCACTGCAATGTCAGCCTGAGTCACTGACAGTCTCTCTATACCTTGCACTGCAATGTCAGCCTCAGTCACTGACAGTCTCTCTATACCTTGCACTGCAATGTCAGCCTCAGTCACTGACAGTCTCTCTATACTGCACTGCAATGTCAGCCTCAGTCACTGACAGTCTCTCTATACCTTGCACTGCAATGTCAGCCTCAGTCAGTGACAGTCTCTCTATACTGCACTGCAATGTCAGCCTCAGTCACTGACAGTCTCTCTATACTGCACTGCAATGTCAGCTTAAGTCAGTGACAGTCTCTCTATACTGCACTGCAATGTCAGCCTCAGTCACTGACAGTCTCTCTATACTGCACTGCAATGTCAGCCTGAGTCACTGACAGTCTCTCTATACTGCACTGCAATGTCAGCTTAAGTCAGTGACAGTCTCTCTATACCTTGCACTGCAATGTCAGCCTCAGTCACTGACAGTCTCTCTATACTGCACTGCAATGTCAGCTTAATTCAGTGACAGTCTCTCTATACCTTGCTCTGCAATGTCAGCCTCAGTCACTGACAGTCTCTCTATACTGCACTGCAATGTCAGCCTCAGTCACTGACAGTCTCTCTATACCTTGCACTGCAATGTCAGCCTCAGTCAGTGACAGTCTCTCTATACTGCACTGCAATGTCAGCCTCAGTCACTGACAGTCTCTCTATACCTTGCACTGCAATGTCAGCCTCAGTCACTGACAATCTCTCTATACCTTGCACTGCAATGTCAGCCTCAGTCACTGACAGTCTCTCTATACTGCACTGCAATGTCAGCTTAAGTCAGTGACAGTCTCTCTATACCTTGCACTGCAATGTCAGCCTCAGTCACTGACAGTCTCTCTATACTGCACTGCAATGTCAGCTTAAGTCAGTGACAGTCTCTCTATACCTTGCACTGCAATGTCAGCCTAAGTCACTGACAGTCTCTCTATACTGCACTGCAATGTCAGCTTAATTCAGTGACAGTCTCTCTATACCTTGCTCTGCAATGTCAGCCTCAGTCACTGACAGTCTCTCTATACTGCACTGCAATGTCAGCCTCAGTCACTGACAGTCTCTCTATACCTTGCACTGCAATGTCAGCCTCAGTCAGTGACAGTCTCTCTATACTGCACTGCAATGTCAGCCTCAGTCACTGACAGTCTCTCTATACCTTGCACTGCAATGTCAGCCTCAGTCACTGACAATCTCTCTATACCTTGCACTGCAATGTCAGCCTCAGTCACTGACAGTCTCCTCTATACTGCACTGCAATGTCAGCCTCAGTCACTGACAGTCTCTCTATACCTTGCACTGCAATGTCAGCCTCAGTCACTGACAGTCTCTCTATACCTTGCACTGCAATGTCAGCCTCAGTCACTGACAGTCTCTCTATACTGCACTGCAATGTCAGCCTCTGTCACTGACAGTCTCTCTATACCTTGCACTGTAATGTCAGCCTCAGTCAGTGACAGTCTCTCTATACCTTGCACTGCAATGTCAGCCTCAGTCACTGACAGTCTCTCTATACTGCACTGCAATGTCAGCCTCAGTCACTGACAGTCTCTCTATACCTTGCACTGTAATGTCAGCCTCAGTTACTGACAGTCCTCTATACTGCACTGCAATGTCAGCCTCAGTCAGTGACAGTCTCTCTATACCTTGCACTGCAATGTCAGCCTGAGTCACTGACAGTCTCTCTATACTGCACTGCAATGTCAGCCTCAGTCACTGACAGTCTCTCTATACCTTGCACTGCAATGTCAGCCTCAGTCACTGACAGTCTCTCTATACCTTGCAATGCAATGTCAGCCTCAGTCACTGACAGTCTCTCTATACTGCACTGTAATGTCAGCCTCAGTCACTGACAGTCTCTCTATACCTTGCACTGCAATGTCAGCCTCAGTCACTGACAGTCTCTCTATACCTTGCACTGCAATGTCAGCCTCAGTCAGTGACAGTCTCGCTATAACCTTGCACTGCAATGTCAGCCTCAGTCAGTGACAGTCTCTCTATACTTTGCACTGCAATGTCAGCCTCAGTCACTGACAGTCTCTCTATACTGCACTGCAATGTCAGCCTCAGTCACTGACAGTCTCTCTATACCTTGCACTGCAATGTCAGCCTCAGTCACTGACAGTCTCTCTATACTGCACTGTAATGTCAGCCTCAGTCACTGACATCTCTCTATACCTTGCACTGCAATGTCAGCCTCAGTCACTGACAGTCTCTCTATACCTTGCACTGCAATGTCAGCCTCAGTCACTGACAGTCTCTCTATACTGCACTGCAATGTCAGCCTCAGTCACTGACAGTCTCTCTATACCTTGCACTGCAATGTCAGCCTCAGTCACTGACAGTCTCTCTATACTGCACTGCAATGTTAGCCTCAGTCAGTGACAGTCTCTCTATACCTTGCACTGCAATGTCAGCCTCAGTCAGTGACAGTCTCTCTATACTGCACTGCAATGTCAGCCTCAGTCACTGACAGTCTCTCTATACTGCACTGCAATGTCAGCCTCAGTCACTGACAGCCTCTCTATACCTTGCACTGCAATGTCAGCCTCAGTCACTGACAGTCTCTCTATACCTTGCACTGCAATGTCAGCCTCAGTCACTGACAGTCTCTCTATACTGCACTGCAATGTCAGCCTCAGTCACTGACAGTCTCTCTATACTGCACAGCAATGTCAGCCTCAGTCACTGACAGTCTCTCTATACCTTGCACTGCAATGTCAGCCTCAGTCACTGACAGTCTCTCTATACCTTGCAGTGCAATGTAAGCCTCAGTCACTGACAGTCTCTCTATACTGCACTGTAATGTCAGCCTCAGTCACTGACAGTCTCTCTATACTGCACTGCAATATCAGCCTGAGTCAGTGACAGTCTCTCTATACCTTGCACTGCAGTGTCAGCCTCAGTCAGTGACAGTCTCTCTATACTGCACTGCAATGTCAGCCTCAGTCACTGACAGTCTCTCTATACTGCACTGCAATGTCAGCCTCAGTCACTGACAGTCTCTCTATACCTTGCACTGCAATGTCAGCCTCAGTCACTGACAGTCTCTCTATACCTTGCACTGCAATGTCAGCCTCAGTCAGTGACAGTCTCTCTATACTGCACTGCAATGTCAGCCTCAGTCACTGACAGTCTCTCTATACTGCACTGCAATGTCAGCCTCTGTCACTGACAGTCTCTCTATACCTTGCACTGCAATGTCAGCCTCAGTCACTGACAGTCTCTCTATACCTTGCACTGCAATGTCAGCCTCAGTCACTGACAGTCTCTCTATAACCTTGCACTGCAATGTCAGCCTCAGTCAGTGACAGTCTCTCTATACTGCACTGCAATGTCAGCCTCAGTCAGTGACAGTCTCTCTATAATGCACTGCAATATCAGCCTCAGTCACTGACAGTCTCTCTGTACCTTGCACTGCAATGTCAGCCTCAGTCACTGACAGTCTCTCTATACTGCACTGCAATGTCAGCCTCAGTCAGTGACAGTCTCTCTATACCTTGCACTGCAATGTCAGCCTCAGTCACTGACAGTCTCTCTATACCTTGCACTGCAATGTCAGCCTCAGTCAGTGACAGTCTCTCTATACTGCACTGCAATGTCAGCCTCAGTCACTGACAGTCTCTCTATACCTTGCACTGCAATGTCAGCCTCAGTCACTGACAGTCTCTCTATACTGCACTGCAATGTCAGCCTGAGTCACTGACAGTCTCTCTATACCTTGCACTGCAATGTCAGCCTCAGTCACTGTCAGTCTCTCTATACTGCACTGCAATGTCAGCCTCAGTCACTGACAGTCTCTCTATACTGCACTGCAATGTCAGCCTCAGTCACTGACAGTCTCTCTATACCTTGCACTGCAATGTCAGCCTCTGTCACTGACAGTCTCTCTATACCTTGCACTGCAATGTCAGCCTCTGTCACTGACAGTCTCTCTATACTGCACTGTAATGTCAGCCTCAGTCACTGACAGTCTCTCTATACCTTGCACTGCAATGTCAGCCTCAGTCAGTGACAGTCTCTCTATACCTTGCACTGCAATGTCAGCCTCAGTCACTGACAGTCTCTCTATACTGCACTGCAATGTCAGCCTCAGTCACTGACAGTCTCTCTATACTGCACTGCAATGTCAGCCTCAGTCACTGACAGTCTCTCTATACCTTGCACTGCAATGTCAGCCTCAGTCAGTGACAGTCTCTCTATACTGCACTGCAATGTCAGCCTCAGTCACTGACAGTCTCTCTATACCTTGCACTGCAATGTCAGCCTCAGTCACTGACAGTCTCTCTATACCTTGCACTGCAATGTCAGCCTCAGTCAGTGACAGTCTCTCTATACTGCACTGCAATGTCAGCCTCTGTCACTGACAGTCTCTCTATACCTTGCACTGTAATGTCAGCCTCAGTCAGTGACAGTCTCTCTATACTGCACTGCAATGTCAGCCTCAGTCAGTGACAGTCTCTCTATACCTTGCACTGCAATGTCAGCCTCTGTCACTGACAGTCTCTCTATACCTTGCACTGCAATGTCAGCCTCAGTCACTGACAGTCTCTCTATACTGCACTGCAATGTCAGCCTCAGTCACTGACAGTCTCTCTATACCTTGCACTGTAATGTCAGCCTCAGTTACTGACAGTCTCTCTATACTGCACTGCAATGTCAGCCTCAGTCAGTGACAGTCTCTCTATACCTTGCACTGCAATGTCAGCCTGAGTCACTGACAGTCTCTCTATACCTTGCACTGCAATGTCAGCCTCAGTCACTGACAGTCTCTCTATACCTTGCACTGCAATGTCAGCCTCAGTCAGTGACAGTCTCTCTATACTTTGCACTGCAATGTCAGCCTCAGTCAGTGACAGTCTCTCTATACCTTGCACTGCAATGTCAGCATGAACTCACTGCATGCTGAGTGTGTAGAAACTGCCAGAAAAATGCAGACTGCTCTAGGCTTTATCCCCAAACTAAGACAGCATGGTGAATCCAAGACATTAGGAGGCCATAGACACACCGTTTAACAGCTGACCTCTCTATGCTCCCTCCTGACCAACAATTGTTCTTTGGCACAGCCTCAATGTGTCACAAAAGTCGCTGATGGCAGCTCACTGTATTGTCAGTGTCTGTCACACTGCCGTGAAAGTGCTGTGTAACAAAGA
>JAFLJL010013434.1:0-22500 GCA_018398815.1 Conus ventricosus
GATCCTATTTTTGGCCCACCATGTTTTCATACGTGTACCCCCAAAATAAAAACATTCCTTTTGGTGGACGAAAACGGTCTTTATTTTCACTCTCCAGGGGCCCGGGCTGAATTAAAATTTTTTATTTAAACTAATCGGTCTGGATAAAAAACAATAATGGCGGATTATTAAGTCAAACTGAGAAAGTACAGACAAGATAAAGAAAGTTTAAAAAACAATTATGGAAAAATAATTCAGCCCAAAAAAAGAAAAAAAGGAAAAAACAGAAAAAGAGGAACGGGGGGTGATGACAAAAATGGGGGGAAATGTTTCCCGTAAAAAGAGGAAAAGTAAAAGGGGAAGGGGGAAAGAGGCTGAAAACATAAATGCTGAAATGATTTTTTTAAAAAAAAGGAGAAAGTACAAAGAATCAGGGGAAAAGAGGTGAAGAGAAAAAGACTTTGGGGGAGTGCGTGCTTGGGGTCCCGTCCCGTCCCGTCGTGGGGTGTTTTGGCGGGGTGGGGGTTTTGGTGTGCTGTTTTGTGTAGGTGTGTGCCCAGGGGGGTGGTGGGGTTGTGTGTGGGGTGGGGTGTGTGTGTGTTTTATGTGGTGTTGTGTGTTGTGTTTTGTGTGTTTTGTGTGTGTTGTGGTGTGGTGTGGGGGGGGGGGGAGAAAAAAAAACGCTAAACTAAACCAGTTAAAACGGGGACAGGGGTTTACCGATACATGTGCTTTCCCCATCCCTCTCTCCCCTCTCTCTCTCCTCTCTCTTTCTCTCTCTCCCCTCTCTCTCCCTCCCCTCTTCCCCTCTCTCTCTCTCCCCCTCTCTCTCTTACACACACGTGTTCAGCACGCATAGCCCACACTTCTGCCCCGACCCAACCTTTCCAAAGCCCCCTTTCTTCACATGCACACAAACACACACACACAACACACACACCCCACACAAAACCCCACACACCCACACACACACACCCCAAAAAAAAAAAACCCCACACACAAAACAACGACATACATGAAAACCCTTTTCCATACAACATCATATCCCAAACAAGGGGGAGGACGACCGACAGCAAGACGAGAATTTGGGAAACAAGGTGGGGCGGGAAAAGGGAAAGAATCGCAGGACGTGAAGATACGGGGGGGTTTTAATGGATGGAAATAGGGGGGCCCGGGGGTGCCGGGTGGGGGGGGGGGGGGGGGGAAGCTAAATCAACAAACCCTAAACGCCAAAAAATCACCCTTGAAGGAGGAGGACTTGCGAAACGGGATTTCCTCCCAGGCCTGAGCTTCGGGGCGAATTCCCCCGCTCATGGACCCTCGCTGCAACACCCAATCAAAAAGGGCTTCCCGGGTCAAAACGCTTTGCCCCGTCGCCCGTTCCCCCCTACAGACGATATGGCCAGAAACTATCATCATCCTGCTGGTTTTATTTTTTTCCCTTAGAAACACGGGGAAAGTGCTACGGGCTGCAGCACCGGGTGTTTATTTCTTTTTTGTCTCTTTTCTCTCTCTCCTCTCTCCCCCTCTTCCCCCTCTCTCTCTCCCCCTCCCCTCCTCTCTTCCTTTTTCCCTCGCTCTCTCTCTCCTCTGTCTTCTCTCTCTCTCTCTCCTGTCTCTCTCTCTCTTTTCTCTCTCTCTCTCTCTCCCCTTTTCCTCTTCTCTCTCTTCTCTCCCCAGAGTTCTGCCCAAACCCTTTAGAAAAAATAAATAAAAAAAAAGTTATTTACCATTTTAAACCCCTAAAATCTATTAAAACAAAAATAAAGGGGGAAATTTGGGGGTAAAATCTTTCTTTTTCTTACGAATTTTCCCAACCCGAAGATCAATGGCCAAACCCCGGTACTGATCAAAATAAAACTTTGTGGCGCACTCCTTTTTGCCTGAAAAAGGTTTTTTGATATAATTGACCGCCATTTTTTTGGCGGGAAAGCTTTTTTCGTAGGGATATAAAACGGAAAACCTCCAACTCTTTACATCTTTCCTAGAAAAACGCCCATTAAAACCGGGTGTCAACACCAACCGTCAAAAAGTTAACTATCCGACGAGGGTTTATCCCGGGGTTTTGTGTTGGCCGTTGCTGTTCTCAGTTTAAAAAAGGGCTCCCTCGGTACTTTGGCGGGCCGGGGAAAAAGATTTTTGAAAGATACAGTTTACAATAAACAGTGGTGAATGTTTACAAGAATTTGTAAATATTTTGTTTTACCACGTTTTAGTTTTTTTTTCCGCCTTTTATAAATTTTTCTTTTTAGTAAACACAACGGGTTTAACTTTTTATCAAAAAAATTTTTTTTGCCCCTGAATATACTCACAAAAAATTTTTTTTTTAAAATGCAGATTCAAAAAAATTCATAAAAAAAATTTTCCCTGTTTAAATGTAAACCGTAGAATGTGTCCCTTTATCCCAATAAATTAAAATTTCTTGTCAAAAAATACCTATAAAAAATTTTTTTACGTTACCAACACCTTGGAAAAAAATTTTAAAGAGAGAAATACGTGCATCTGCCCCCCTTTTGTTTTTTTCCTGTGACTTCTAAACAGCAACTTTTTTTTATATGAAGAGCAATATTCGAACGCTTAAAATTTAAAACCTTACTTTACTTTAAACATGAATCTTGATTTTTCAAAAATCAATGGAAGATTTGGGTTCCCAAAATCATTTAAAAAAAAGGGGCACCAACAAAATTTATAAAGTATGTATTTTTTATCGATTTATTTTCGTCCTTTAGAAAAAAAGACGCTGTTCATGAACTGCTTTTCGTTTCGGCTGACCAAATTAAGTAGATATCGCCCGAAATTTCTTTCAAACCCCAAATACAATAAAAACCCCATTTTTCATTCGACCAAATAAAATTTGGGAAAACCCGGGCGCTTTGAAAACTTGTTTTCTTAAACCCTTCGCCCCAAGAACAAGGGTTTTGCAGGGAAACATGCCCTTTTTTTTGCACAGCATTAAAATTAAGGGGGAAAAATTTACGATCTCATCAAAAAATGCTTTTAAAATTCTTTCATTTCCCTAAAAAATCAGATTTTTTTTTTCTTTTTTTGTTAATTTGAAGTGTTTTTGTACACCCCCTTTTTTTAAAGGGGCCAAAATTTAACATAAAAAAAGTCATTCTGTGTGTGTGTGTTGTTTGGGGTGTGTGGTGTGTGGTTGTTTGTTTTGGTTGGGTTGTTTTTTTATAAAATACTTTCATGCATCCAAACTTTACAGGTGAACAAACAGCCACATCAATTACGTTTTTCTTTTTTTCCCTTTTTTTAAATTTTGGGAAGAGACAACATTTCGTGGCGGGCCCTTTTTTTTCTTAACTTTTCCGTTATTTAAAAAATTTGTTTGAAATTAGGTGCCCATTTTTGGCTGTTTTTTGTTACGTATTAGGGCTGCTCTAATATAATTAAGAGAAGACAGACAGAAAGACAGCAAAGAAAGAAAGAAAGAGAGAGAGAGAGGGGAGAGGGGCAGAGAGAGAGAGAGAGAGAGGGGAGAGAAGGGGGGGGGGGTAATCGTGGTGAATAAAAATTTTACCGTAGTATTCGAGGATAAACCCCACTTAGTCTCTACAGAGGACAAAAAGCAAGCCCCAAAAAAAAAGTATCACCCTTCCCCCGGGTTAAAAAAATTTATCATTTAAATAAAACAATGCTTCCAGTAGGGCCCGTGCGACAGAAAACACATCAAAAAAATTTTATTACCCACAGCAAGCAGGAGCAGCAGCGCTGCATTGCCCCACCCATCACAGTAGGGTCAGGGTTTCAAAATTAAAACAAAAACCAAAGTGGGCCCCGTCGGCCCCCTTCAACGGGGACATAACCCCAAAACGCAACATCTTGGCGCCAAAAAAGAGGGGCCCCAAGGTTTCCATCGGGCCCAATTTAAGCACAGCAAGGAGACACCCAGACGGGTCTAAAGTGGCGGGAAACCGAGGTCTGGGTTTGGGTTTGGTAAAGACTCGTAGGCCTACCCAGACTCATTACCCAATTTAGAGTGACGTTTTCCCACTTAAGCCACAGGGGCCCCATTTAAAGTGGGGAAGGGGGGAAAGGGGTAGTGCTTTGGTGGGGGTGAAATCTAGCTAATAAAATTAAAAGACCAATTGACCACCACAGAGAGTAAGGTGTGTAGGCGTGACGTCTGTTTTTGAATATCCAAGGGAAAATTAAGGGAGATAACTTGGGTGTCGGGGGTAAAAAACGGGGGGACCAAGGGTACTCGCCCTTGTTGGACAGATGGGGAACGAATAAAAAGGATGTGAAAAGTGAAAAAAAAGGGGGGAACGGGGGGAAAACGAACAGACAGGGGAAAAGGGGGAGAAGTTCGGGGGGGGAAAGGCTCTCGCCAACGGGAAGGCAGGGAGTTGAGAACAAACCCGGGGGGGAGAAAACCCAAGTGGGGGCTTTAGCACGAGATAGTCTGCAGAGGAAGGCCCTTGGGGAAGATGTGGAGAGAGCTGCTAACTAATGAGGGGGAAAAAAAGAAAAGAAAAAAGAGAAAAAAAAAGGAAAACCCATGTCCTTTTGAAAGACAACTAAAAGAAGGGGAGGGGGGAGATGCAAGGGTTTTAATTTAAAAAAAGGGAAAAGAAAGAAGAACAAAATCGAGTTAATATTCACTTTTTCTATTTTAACCCGGGGTTCGACCTCATACTTGGCCCCCCCCGCCCACTTTCATCAAACAGACCAACGCCATCCCAAACATTCTCCCCTTTACCGGGGGCCCCCAGCAGACCAAACCAGTGCCAGCAGTTGTGCGTGCGGGTTAAAAAAGTGACAGTGAAAAGAAAAAAAAAAAAAAGAAAAAAAAAGGGGACAGTGATTGGTGAATAGTTAAGATCCCCGGGCCGGGGTTAAAGTAAAATCTATTTTCCCCCGGGTTAAATTTAATGATTTTTTAGATAAAGAGGGGTTTTGGGGAAAAAGGGGAAGAATGTTTTATTTTTTTTTGATTCCAAAAGAAATTGATTTTTCGTTCTATAAATGTGTAGTAAATTTTATAGACTTTACTAGTGGTTTGATGTGACGAATGATGATAATAATGAGATCGAAAGAAAGCGAGAGTGTTTTTGGGGCTGTGCGCTAGTCCTTCCTCCACCCGACATCCCGAGGTTGGCAATTTTTTGGGCCAAACCCTTTGCCGGATTTTCCGGGCCCCATTTATTAAATTTTTTAACTTCTCAGAGGGGAAGCGGGGTTTGGGATTAAAGTATTGAATCCTAAGACAAGGGGTTGTCTTACAAATTTTTTCCCAAGTAGTTAAATACTGGGGCTTGGCATTGCTTCCAAGATATTTTAATACTAGGTTTGGGCATTTCCCCCCCAAAGGGGTACTTTTTTTCCAAAAATTCCCTTTTAAATTCGCCCCATATTTTGGGTCCCCGCGGGCGTTTTAAAAAAAACAATTCCCGTTTGTCCCAAGCAAATTTTTAAACATTCATGGGATTTGCTTTTACGTCACTCGTGCCCGGTAACCCCCCAGTTTGGCTGTCGTAGTAAAAAAAACTTGTTCAAAAAAAAAAAAAAAAAAAAAAAAAAAAAAAAAAAAAAAAAAAAAAAAAAAAAAAAAAAAAGGAAATAAGGCGGAAGAAAAGAACCCCCCTATTAAACAACTCGTGAGCGTCGCTTTTATCTGGTTTAAATGGGAGAAGAGTTGCGAGCATTCGTTGAAAACCAACAAAAGAGGGAAAAAAGAGATGAAGGGCCCCCCCGGGGAAAGACCCGCTTCGCATTGGGAAATAGCAAGGGGAAAAAGGGCTAAAGAAGGCAAAAACAAAAAATTTAAGGTTTCCCAAGGTAATTTAAAAGGTTTAGGGAAACGCGGGAACAGAAAGTTTAAAAAGGTTCCCAATTGGGAGTTAGAAAAAGTGAGAATGCGGGGGGGAGACCACCGGGGAGGGTAGTCATTTTCCTTTTTGACTCTGTCCCCACTATGCCCCCCGACCCAATTTCCCCCAAAAATTTTTTAAAGGGAACCAAACGTTTCGATGCATACATCATGGGTTCCCGAACTTTGCGACCAGCAGGGGGGGGCCTCCAAAGAGGGGGCAGCCCTTTTGTCGGGTTATGGGGGTAAGGCATTAAAAATTTTTCACTGCTTTTTCCCGCAAACAACAGTCATTTCGGCGCTTTTAAAGGAATCGTTGATAAAAGGATTTGACCTCACAGAGGGGGGGTTTCAGGAAGAAATTTCGTTCAGCTAAATTACAAGCGGGTTTAAAAACGTACCATTCAGTTTGGTGAAATTTTAAAACACTTTTTTTAGAAGTGGTTAATTTTGAGGGGTACGAAAAGGGAAATTCGCTAACCCGAAAGAGTATTTTGAAAGAAAAAGTTTTGGGTCAGGTTGGGGCCCTGATTTAAAACCCTAAAAATTTGAAAGAAAACAGCCAAAAGACCCCCGGGGGGAGTTGTTAAAGTTCGCAGAGGTGTATAAGAGGGAAACTTTTGGGGCCCACTAAGGGCAAGAAAACGGTGCGGGGCACGGGTGAAAAGGGAGTGAAAGGGGAACTGGGGGATTTTCTGCAAATCTGAAAAACCCATTTTTTTGGGCAGAAGGGAAGGGCAAAGGGCAGGGGGGTGTTTTTTTTTTGTCCCCGAAGGGCATTTTGGCGAGGGATTGTCGATGGGGTTTACCAGAAGGCAGCCCCTTTTGCAAGAGGGGATAAGGGTCCCCAAAGGGAAACGCCCTTTCAGGGGAAACCCCAAAAAGGGAACGCTAAGAGGGGGGAGGGGCCAGCTTAGGGCTACACTGGACAGCATTCCGTGTCAGGGATGGGGGGGCACTGGCCCTGATTTGGTTCGTTACCATTGGAAAAAGGGGGGGAAAGGGCCCAGCAGGGGGTTGAAATGTTACAGACACGGGTTGTTCATGCGGGGGTAGTACGAACAACGCTGGCGGGGAAAAGGGGGTTTTGACGGGGGAAAATCCAGACCTGAACTTTTAATCGAGGGCCCACTGTGGGGGAAATTTTCCCAAAGTTGTTTAAGATGGAAAGTATTTCCCCCTTATTTCTCAGGCGGTTGTCTGCGTTGGTGATGGAAAAAAACCCCTTCATGTTTAAACCCTTTGGGAAAATTTTCCCAAAGGGGCAAGGGAACCGGGGGGGGAACCCCGAGTTTTTAAACTGCCACGGGGGCACCCAGATCAAACACGGAGCAAAAAGGAGGAAAAGGTTGTAAACCTTAGTCGTTCCAGAAAGGGGAAGCCCGGGCATAGATGTGTCCCTGATGATTTTAGGGCAGCGCAGGGAAAAAACCCCCAGGGTCTTTAAGTTTGGGAGTGGCAAGAGGTGGAGAGAAACAGGTGGTTAAAAGGAGGTAGGGAAAAATTTCCCTTGTAAAGGCGGGCTGTTGTCCCGAGTGTTCCCCAAAGGGGGAAGACAGGAAGGGTTTACAACCAGTTAGAGGCCCAAAGCAGTTATCGTGACACTGTCAGGGTCAGGGGGTCCGACGCCCCTTTGGGGGGTCATCTCGGAAACCAGCCAAAACAGCTGACCGAATCTTTGTTGACTTTCATTGGCCAGGGGCAAGGGCGGGACATCAAGGGGGCGCATGCCCTGTGAGGGTTTTGTAAAAGGGCCCAGCCACAAGAGGGGTAAAGAGGAAGGCGCCTTTTAAAACCCCCCCCCCCCTTTAAAATTGACAAAACCGTTCAGGAAGTGGCTTTTGATCGGGATTGGCCCAATCTCCCCTTTTCCAAAGGGGGGCCCACGGTAGGGAGACATGAAAGGGTTCAAAGGAAATTTTTGAAGGGGCTGGGGTTTCGTTCAGAAAAAAACAATTGACGGGAAGGGAGGAACAACCCACTCAAGGTGGGAGATCACGCCCGGGTTACTGCCCCCCACGGGTACAACAATTTTGCGTTTGAAATTGGAAAGGGGCCCAATCACCTTTCACGGAAAAGGGGTCGGTGGGGAAATTACCAAAATTGAGGGTTAATGGGAAACAAAAATTTTTCCATGCGAATTTTCTCCGCAAATAAAATTCGCGTAGACTCAGCACATAGGCGCAGAAGCAATCATTGAGGGGGAAAAAAGGGAACCCAGCGAAAAAGGGGGGAGATTTTTTTTGCCAAATTTTCCAGAAGAGTAAATACAGGGTTTTTCCCACTGAAATAAAGGGGCTAGACAGTAAAGGGTCCTGGGTTTTTGTTGTGGAGGCGCCCACAAAGCACCCAAAAAGGGGGAAAAAGGTGGAGAAGATGATGAATTCAGGGGAGACCAAAGCCCCAAAACAGAAGTCAGGGGGTCTGCTGGGTTTTTTATTGGGGTTCTATGGGGAGTTTTTTCCAAAATTTGGGCCGGAAATCACGAGCCTCTCAGTGATTTGGTCAAGGCAGGGAAAAAGGCAGTGGTCGAGGGTCAACCTCAGAGAAAAGCACTGCAGACAGTGTTGGAAAAACTGGGTTCCCCCCCCATCTTGAAGTTAACCAATATGCCCAAAACCATTTTTGTTGCGGACAGTTTGATCAGGGGGTTGGATAAGGGCAGTATTTTTTGCAGGAGCATGAAGAGGTCGATTTTTCCTGTGGGGTATGCAGCGGGAAGTTGCCCCAAAGTTTGAAAAAGGGGTTACGAAACGTAGGAAAAGGGATTTTTTTGGGCTGTCGTGGGGCCGTGCAGAATTTCCCAAAAATTTTACTTGTAGGGGGAAAGAGTTCGGTTTAGAGACAGACCCCCAAACCCAAAATTAAAATTTCCCTTTGCAGGAGGCCCCACTGAAAAACAGCGGGGTTTTGGGGCGTTGGAAATGGCACTGCACCCCTACAGGAAACCGATTGCAGAACTTTCCCCGGGGTCACAGAATGCCCGGACTGACTTTTAACCCGTGTGGGTTCTAGCAAGCTGAAACCAGGGGAAGTTCGCATTTTGGGGGTTTTTGGTTGAAATATGTGTTGTGACATTTTATTAAAGGGATAGGGGGTTCATTCCCATTTGGGCTATGGTTCAAATTTTTGTATGAGATTTTTTCAGTAAATGTAGTTATGTTTGGGAAAGCATACAGCGCTTGGGTAGTGAGCATTAATTGCAATAAGGAGGAGGAAAACCCTCAGTGAATTTTTGGGGGTTTTCTGATCATATTATTTGTGCTTTTCATAAAAATTTGTGAAGAGAAAAAAAAGGAAAATTTCCCCCCCGGGGGAAAGGGGGGGATTGCATAGGTGGCACAGGGGTTTTGGGTTAAAAAAAATTGGGTTGAAAAAACGCAAGGGGTGCTTTTTCCAAAGAAAACTCATTGGGGTGGAAATCCCAAATGATATTTTTTTAAAAATTTAAAAAACCTTTGGTTTTGAAAAGGGTTTTTTTAAAAAAATTTTTGCACGTGAAAAAGCTGTGGTTTCGAAAATTTCGGTTTTTGTCTTTTTTTTTACCTTTTTTTTGGGAAAATTTGGGGTTTGAAAAGGGCTTTGGAAAGGGGGGAAATTGTCACGGTAAAAAATTCAACACAACCAAATTTGGTGGCCCCGTCCCCGGGCCCCCTTTCCCAAACTGGAAAAAAGTCCAAACGCGGGAACATTTTGGCGCCAAAAAGAGGGCCCCCCTGCGCCCTTTGGCCCAATTTTAAGCCCAGCAAGGGCCCCCCCGAAAGACGTCTGAGGGGCCCTGGCCGACAGGCTCGGTATTTTTTGGGTCAGACGCCCGGGGGACCTTTCCCCCAGGACTCATCTACCCTTTTAGAGTGACCAGTTTTCCAAAAAACCTTAAGCCACACGGGCCAGTTAATTTGGGGAAGGGGGGAAAGGGAAGTGCGTGGTGGGGGGTGAAATTTTCAAAATAAATTAAATGACCAATTGACCACCACAGAGGTAAGGGGGTTTTGGTAGGGTGACTGTCTAAATTTGAAAAACCAAAGGGAATTAGGGGAAAGGTAACTTCGGGTGTCAGGGGTAAAAAAAAAACTGACCAATGGTACTCCCCCTTGTTGGACAATCGGAACGAATAAGAAGGTTTGGGGAGAGTGAGAAAAGGGGGGAAGGGGGGAAAACGAACAGACAAGAGAGAGAGGGAGAAGTTCGGGGGAGTAGGCTCTCGCCTAAAAGGAAAGGCAGGGAGATGAGAACGAACGGGGGAAGGAAGAACCAAGGGGGGGAAATTTCCCACGAGAAAATTTTGCAGAGGAAGGACTTAGGAGAGATTTTGGGGGGAGAGCTGCAAACTAATGAGGGGGAAAAGGGAAAAAAAAAGAAAAAAAGGGAAAAAAAAGCAACCATTTTCCATTTGAAAAGGCAACTAGAAAGAGGAGGGGGAAAAGGGGTGAAATTTGCTTTTTAATGAAAGGAAGAAAGAAAGAAGAACGGGATCGATTTTTGATATCACTGTTCTATTTTAAAACCGGGGGGGGTTCAAACCTCATATTGGGCCCCAGCCCCCACTTTCATCGACAACCAACCCCAGTCCCAAACCTTCTCCCCGACCAGGCGCCAGCAAAACCAAAAACCATTCCCAGGTTGTGTCGTGTTTTTGGGAAAGTGACGGGAAAAGAAAAAGAAAAGAAAAGAAAAAGACGTGATTCTTTTGTCACACTGTCCTCTTGCATACCCGCATTCATGACAGCTTTATTTCCATACGCAAAAGAAAAATTTTTCCCCAATCCCCCAAAAAGGAAAGCACTCCCAAAATTTTTTTTCTTCTCCCCCTCTCCTTAGGGGAAAATTTTTTTAAACAAAAAGTCACAACCACAACGGGTTAAAAAATTTTTTAAAACACAATATCTCTCTCCCACACTGAGGACAAATAAATCCCACACATGTTTTCTCTCCCCCACACCGAGAGAAAAAATCAATCTTCACCCATTTTCCCTCCTTTAAAACGATAAAAAAAAAGTCTTCACACAGTTCTCTCTTTAACTGGGGAGATAAAAACAGTCTAGTTTCGCTTCTAAAAAACCCCGGGCCTTAAACATTCCTTTAAACCCCAAAAATTTCCCGGACCGGGGAAGAATACAAAACTCCCGTAATCCTGAGGCCCTGCCTGCCTCAAGTAAAAGGGGGGGGGGGGGGGGGGCCTTTTCCCCTTTTCCCCTGTCTCTCTGGGGACAATATATGCCCCCTCGAACTCCCCCGCCCTGGAGATACATTCTCGATCCTTTTCCGCGACTTTTTCTGTCTCTTGCGCCCCCGGCGAGCTTAAAACTCCTCTCCCTGGATTTGGGTTACTGGGGGGGCTAAAATACCGGTTACCCCCCCACACCAGGGGCCCATCTTTCAACCCCCACTCAGGGGTGAAAGGTAAAGGGTGAAGGGGAAGGGAAAAAGGGTGAAGGGGGGAAGGGCTAAAACCCACAAAAAAAAGGGTTCGGGGTAAGAAACCCTGTTTTCTAAATTCAACTTTATAATTCTTTCTCTCTTTTTAATTTTTTCCCCCTGTATTTTCCCCCAACTACCCTATCGCTCCCCTTTGGTAATGACGGGTCACCCAAAGAGGCCCAAACCGTCCGGGCGGGTTTCGAGTCCCCGGCCATCGGGGGGGGTTTAAAAACCCTGATTTTTTTCCCCCCCTTTTCCCCTTTAGTAGGGGAAAATCAGTTTTAAAAAACCAAAATGACCAGCACCTTACCTTACCAGCCCTTTTTAAAAACTATAAACTCAGGGGGTAAATTTCCCCCAAAATTACCACTTCGTTTCTTAAAAGGTCATACCACAATTATTTTGGGGGCACCCCCGGGCCTACACTAGCAAGCCCCCTAATATTTTTCCCTTTTTTAGTTGGGGGGGGGGAAATGATTCATATCACTAATACATTTTGATGGAGCGTCAAAAGCCATGATTAAAAGCAACGTAACATGCACCCCCCATCCTGGGATGAAAAAATTTTTCCAGAAAATTTTTTAAAGGATATACAATTCACTTAAACACATCTTCACCAGGGAAATCTAAAAATGTGAAAACCATCCCCACATGATTCCCCAAAATTTAAATAATCAACGCATAGAAAAACACCAGGGATCCACCTTAAATAGATATTTAAAATTTTTCCAATCTTTTAAAAAAAAAAAAATTAAATAATTGATAAACCATATTCCAAAAGATACTTTTCCCAAAAATTTAAAAGGGAAATAAAAAAAATGGGGATATCAAAAATTCAAAGCCCCAAAATTGTGTTCATACATTAAGATGTGAAAGAACATTTTCCCTTGATCTTTGTCTCACTTTCATAGTTTCAAAACCCCTCTTTAAAATGAGAATTTTTCCCAAAGTGTACATTTTTTTCCTCAAAGACATGGTAAACAAAATAAACATAGTTTAAAATAGTTTCTTTTTCCCACATGTAGTGTTTTTAGTCCCTTGAAAAAATCACATGCTTTCCATTTTTGACAATGACAAAAGAAAAAAAATTGGTTTTTCTCATTGCAAAAATCAAAAAAAGGAAAATATCATTTCTAAAGATTATTTGCCAACACACCCTACATTTTGATTCATCTTCCAAGAAAATTTGACATAAAAGTTTCTTGATTTTTTTCCCCTTGTTTTCCAAAGAATAAATATGTATCACTCAACATCAAGTAAATTGTTTGCTTTTAAAAAATTTAAAATCACTTCAATAAGCAAATTGCATAAATTCCCCCTTGATTTAAAAACGGCAGTAGCATACAATGCAACCCCAAAAATGAACACACCGTAATCATTAAAAAGCAAAAAAACCCGGAATAGGGCTTTTCCCCTTTAAGACAGGGACATTTGCCATGAATATTTACGCACGGGACAAAAAAATTGCCAAACATTTGTGTTCCAGGCACTTTTTCAACAAATAAAAAAGGAAAATTTTTTTCCTTGGGAATGCCAAAAAACCATCTTTAAAACCTGCTGTTCTTAGTCTTTGACGATTTCAAGAACGTCAGGGCCCATGGTCAGTCTGTAACTGAAAAATTTCTTTCCCGTCAAGAAACCCGGGGGAACTTCTCAATGCCCCTACAATAGCCAAACCCCTCTCTCTCAATAGTGGAGTAAATTTTTTTCCCTTTTCTTTGAGAAATTCTTTTCTGGGGTTTTGCTGGATGTAACAAAGCACTTTTTTCCTGCAACTTTTCCCCCTCCCCCCCCTTTAAACTGGCAACAGTTCTTAAAATAAAGTCTTTTTTGAGGGGAGGGTAACAAAAGAACAGGAAAAGATTTAGGGGTTCGAACACACTCCAAAGCCTTTTTGGCACTCATCAACCAAACAATACTTTTGTTTTTTCTCCCTTTTGTCAGTTCAGTCAAAGGGGCCCTCAGGGACGCAAAGTGGGGTTTTAAAATTTGTCAATAGTAAGAAAAACAATCCCATGAGTGACCTGATCTGGGTTTTTTTGTGGTTTTTGTTAAGGGTAAAATCTTTTTCCCCTTTCTTTCCCTCTGGCAAAAAATTTTTCCCCCCTGAAATAGTGTGACCCAAAAAATTTTGAGAGTTTGAAAACCGGGACAATTTTTTTTAAAGCCTTGGCAGCAAACCAAAAAATTCTGAGTCTGAAAAAACAGCTGTAAATTTGAAAGGAGGTCACTCCTTTACTTTTTAGCCAACAAAAAGTCTTTAAAAAAGGGGGGGGCCCCACAACATTGGGTTTCAGGGGGTCGATCATTCTGGCAAAAGAAGCTGGGCATTTTGCAAACCAAAAAGGCATTTTCGTCCCCCTGGAAAAGCCAAAAGGGGTTTGAAAAAGCTTTTCTTTTCCTTGTTTAAACTTTAGCCATTGGGGGTCTGCCATACCCCTTTTGTCAAGTCTTTTGTACAAAATTTCCTTCTGAGAGCTGACACAGAAAATTCTTCAAAGCTGGGAAAGGCTCGGCACGAACACAGGCTTAATTTTCTTTCTTTTAAACGATGCAGAAAAGCACTGATCCATCAGGTTTGTCCACCAATCCCCCTGGGGAGCTGTTCGGAGATGTAGAAGGTTTTATCCCCTTTAAAAACCAGCATTACATTTTATTTTTTCTCTCAACCCCCCTCTTTTTTTTCAAATGGGGGGGGGTTTTGGGCTGGGTTTGCATGGTATTTCAGAAATTAAAGAATACTATGGGGTTTTAATTTCCAGTTACTGTAAACCCGGGGGTATCCGTCAACAAAATCCTGAAAGTCTTTCAAAATGTCCCGGGGTGTTCTTTTGACTTGTAGACAAAACTTTCGACAGAACCACATCCTCATAAGTTTTCACCCTTTTATAACAGAAAAAGGAAAGGGGGAAACATCTCTGCACGGTAGATGTTTAACATTCCCACATTTGCGTTTCATAACCTTTTATTTCCCTGTAGTTACATTTTGGGGCAATTCAACACTGATAATGTTCCCGTCATTTTTTACATCAGTTTTGGAAAACAGGGCAAATCCACTCAACTGACGGGGTTTTGGGGGAAAAATTTGTTTCGTTTTAACATTTCTTCTTCAAAAATGTCACATGAAATACCTTTCAGTGTTTGCCATTTTTATCTTATAATTTACTTCAAAAGTTTTTCGACCACCTAAAAGGGGCCCTTTCCCCATAACACGAAGCTTGTTATGTTCATCGTTTTGTAACACAAGGACTTTTAAACCCCTACACTGAAGGAACGTTTCCTTTGCTTTTCGTCGGGAAAGACCTTGTACACATCTGTTTTTAAACGTACTGTTGGCAAGCTTTAAAATGCATCCTTCAAAAAGATTTTTGCCCCCCTTTTTTAAAAAGTATTTGGGAAAAGTTTTACTGTAGGTATGGGCCGCTTTTCCGTCCATTGTGACATCAATGATCCAAAGGGCCCCTTGGTTTAGTGGGCCGAAAAGGAAAACTCAAATGGGGAGAATTTCCCAGCGTTTTGTTGGCATTTCCCCCGTATGCAAAAAAACAAAAACCGGTTTTGAAACGATCCCAAAATTTCCCGGGGCTCTTGCCTTGCAAAACCTTTTTCCCAAAATTCTTCCCAAAGTTCCAAATTTAAAAGTTCAACCATTTCCAATTTGATTGGGGATGATATGGGGGTGGTTGAAAATGGAAGGATTTACCCCACCCCTGTAAATTTCTCTCCCTGAATCAGAAAAGAATTGCGTTCCACAATCCGAGAGAATTTCGTTGGAAGACCCACTCGGAAAAAATTGCAAGTAAGGCTTTGCGACAAAACTGTAAACAATTTTCTTCATGGAATTTGCTTCTTTATACCCCTTTTTTGCTGTATCCCCCCAAAGCAAGATATTTGCGTATCCCGAAGAAGACAGTTTGGGAGCGGTCCAACAAATTTAATAGCAAACCCTTTCCAAATGGAAAAAGGAAATGAGGGGGCTTTTGTTCAAAGGGGGCACCCAAGGGGGGTTTTTGGATGTTTTTTAGTTTTCCATTGGGGGGGGGAGGGGCCCCCCCCGGTGCGGCAGTATTTCGTAACTTCCTTTGTGACACCCGGCCCCAAAAAAAAGAATCAAAAAATTCTTTAATGTTTTTTTGATTCCGCATGACCAGCGGGAAAAAAGCAACATGAGCCTTTTGCAGTAATTTTTTCTCTTTAAATGGTTTTGGAACCACAACTTGTCTGTTGTCCTGTCCAGGGACACACCTGTAAGAATGCCAGAGTCCAGTTTGTTCGTTTGGGTTTTTTTCCCCTTTTTACGTAGTGACAGTCTGTTTTGCAGCAGAAAATATTGTCGTCCGGTCTGTCTTTTCCCTGGGATTTTTTTTAAATCATTTTGGGGTTTAAACTGGAAATTCATCCGTTTTTTAACTTTTAGCGGCTTTTTTAGCCTTTCCCTGCTCTATGCCCTTTTTATTAATTAAAATCACAAGACAAAGGGAAAAAACGAACCTCCGCACCACCAAAGTACGTAGCGACAACCCGGGAAATTGCCCAAGACAAGTCGCAGGGCGGGGTATCAATAACACAGGCGGAAAAAAAACCGGAGTTAAATATGAGTAAATCGGGGGCCCGAAATTTTTGCCGCGGGAAAAGTTTCAATCTTGCCCCCAAACACCTACAAAATTTTGGACAGTGTTGAGATAAAAGGGCTTTTAAGGACGAAAGATTTCCGTACACCAGCAGTAGTGGCCCCCCAGTTTTTTCGCAAAAACCAAGCCTGCCAAAACCCCAAAAAGATGGCTCCGTTTTTTAAACCAGTCCCCTCAACAGAATTTATCTGGTGCCAAAACAAGGGCCCCTTCACAAACAGTGGGGGACTAATTTCGGGTTTTTAATCATTTGGTTTGAAAAGGGGAATTTTTCCTCAAATGGAATTGCCCTCACAAAAAAAACATCCATTTTTCTGAACGGGAGCCCACTGTTTTTTTGAAATTCGTTCTGTCCACCCAATGGCCCAAAAGGCTACGGGTGGTCGTTTCCCAAAGACCCCGGGAAAGTTTGCTGAGGAGTAACGGGTCTTTCCCGGGGGTGAGTCCCGGTATTGACGAAAGTCACCCCGAACCGGGAAAGCCCCCGTCCTTTTCCAGGTTTAAATAATTTCCTAGAAAGGGGCTCAAAAAAAAACCCCCCGATTTTCCCTTTTCCCGTAACTTTCCGTCCTGGGTGGGGAAAATACATGACGATGAGAATCAAGAAGGAAAAATTTCCCCTTTTCCAAACCACGCCCCTTTTTGGGGGGCGATACAATACTGATCAGCCCTCTGAAAACATTTCCCCAGTTTTTTAAATTGGGCCCTTTTTTTTAAAAAAAGTGGGCCCGAAACTTTTCCCCACGCTCTGGAAAAGTTTCTCTCCCCAAGAAGGAGATCTCGCCGGGGATTTTAAAAATTTTTTTTCGTTTAACAAATTTGATTTTTTCGCCCCAAAAAATTGACTCATACGGGTCAAAAAAAGATGGAAAAAAAGATTCTTTCCCTTTTTTAAGGGGACAAGGGCCCGGGAAAGGTTTTGTTTAAAACGATCAGCAGAACATTTTAAATTTTTTGAGGGGTTCTTCTTTCAACGTCCCAAGTTAAAATTTTTTTTTCGCTGCAAGTGGTTTGGGACAGTTCCCCCGCGCTACCCTTTAAACCCAAAGACGCAATATCAATGTCCCCTTTTTCCTTGGCCAACACAAGACCCTTGCCCTGACTTTCAAAACGGGAAAAAAAAACTTTCAAAATTCCCTCCCTTTTTTCCTCAAAAGGGGGCAACTTTGGAAAAATGCCCCCCTTTTGGGTTTAGGCATGGCCGCGGAAAACCCACTGGTTTGGGGGTTTTCCCCTCGATGCCTGTATTCTTCTAATTTCAGCAACATTTTCTAATTCAAAATGCCTCAACTTAAAATTGACGTTTTTTCAGCTTTAGCTTCCCCCCTGTAATTTTTTTCTTTCAATTTTACCCCCCCTCTGTATTTAATTTTTTTTCAGCTTCCTCTGTAGTTTTTTTCTCTTCAACTTCCCCTGTTTTTTATTTTCTTCAGCTTTCCCCCTGAAATTTTTTTCTTCGTTCAGCTTCCCTCGTTTGTTTATTTTCTTCCCTCTCTCTTTGCCTGTCTGCCCTATCTGTCATTGTTTTTCACTTTTTAGTAAGTTTTCTCCCTTTAAAACCCAAGGTTTTCCCCCTTGTTTAAAAATATTTTTCAAAAACACCATAATGAATTTTTGGGCCCGTTTTTAAAAACCAAACAATCTCAAAGTATGAATAAAAATAAGGGGTTTTAAATTTGATATATATTTTTCACAAAAACCCTAATTATAGTATTTTACAAAAAACAGAAATTTAATTTCCGGGGGGTAAACAAAAAAACCCCTTTTAAAACAGGGTAGATTTTGAAATCCAAGGAAAAGTATTTTTCCAAATTAATTTGGGAACTGTTTCAAATTTTGGGAATTTCCCAAAAAAAAATGAAGTTTAATACAAAAAAGTTTTCCCAAAAAAAAAAAAATAACACAATAAAGTTTTCTGAAAATAAATTCTTTTTAAATTTAGTTCTCAAAAGTTCTTGTTTCAGTTTTTTCCCTTTTTTCTTAATTTTTAAAAAGGGAAATTTTCAAAAAAAATGTACCGCCCTTTTAAAAAAAAATGAATATAAATTTTTCAAAACAAAAGAATCACCAAAAAATTAAAAAAAAGGGGGGGGACACCAAAATAGCGGAAACCTATCTAAAAAATGAAAAAGTTGAAAAGAAAAATAAATAGGAGCCTATTGAGGGGAAAAGGGTTTAAAGGGTTTTGAAAAAAAGGGGGGTTTAAAAGAAATGAAAGGTACACAGGAAACCGGAAAAGCAAGGGAAAAAAGGGGAAAAACAAAAGAAGCCCACAACCCCACCCTAGTGGTTTAAATGTCTCCCCTGAAAAGGAACGGGAAAAAAAAAATCACTGCACAATATTTCCCCCACACTACATAAAAAATACAAAATTAAATAAACAATCAATCAATAAATGACATTCACCCAAAAATCAAAGAAAATCTCGCACACACCAGAAAAAAAAAAAGATCAAAAGATAAGATGGTTTTTTTTTGGGAGAGCGGTTTTAAACAAATCCACCACCTACACTTCTAGGGGTGAGAGGAGAAGTTGAACCCACACTTGAGGGGGAAGGGGGAAAAAATCCAAAATAAACAATAGAAAAGCCCAAAGAAAAAGATAAAAATTTTTCAGAAGGGGAAAGGGCTATTGACTCCCCCAAAAGCCATTTCCCCCTGCTTTAAAAGCGGAAAAAGGTTGGGGCTATCAGTTCCCGGGGGGGGGGGCCCAAAAAAAAATTTAAACCCTAGGGGGAAAAAAAAAGCGACTCCTCAACCCCCCTGCCCCCTTTCGGCCAGGTTTGAGAAGAGGGGTTTTAGGCTATGGGCTTAGGTGGGGGGAAAGGGTTCCCAAAAAAAAACCTACCCAAAAAAAAAAAAACCCCTAAAGGAGGGAGAGCAACCAAAAGAAAAATTTTAACCACCCAAAAAAACATAGAAATGAACACACACAAAAAAGCAACATTATACACAATAAAAAATTAAATTTTCTTCTTTTTTTTTCTTTTCCCTCAAACCCTTGAGGGCACAATAGAAATTTTTTTTTTTCAAGTCCCGAGGGTTAAAAAATAGAAACCTTTCCCTTTTTTTTTTCTTCCCCCAAAAAAACCCCCTTTTTTTAGGGTACAAATAAAATCCCCTTTTTTTTTCTTTCCCGGGGGAAACAAACGGCAGCTAGCCGGTTTAAGCTGGGGTCGGGGTAACCCCTGTCCCCACTGTCCCCCTTGCATACCCCCAATTTAAAGACTCATTTACTCCATAGCCCCACGCAATCTTTCCCAAAACCCAAAAGGACCTTTCCGAATGTTTTTCTTCTCCCCCCCTCCTTCGGGAATAACACTTTATAAGTCACAACCAAAACTTGTAAACAGATTTTACACAAGTATCTCTCTCCACACTGGAAGACAAATAAATCGCACACATGTATCTCTCCTCACAAACCCAGAGACAAAACAATCTTTACCCATGAAACCCCTTTTTTACATGAAAAGAAAAAAAGTCCCTTTACACCTGTATCTCTCTTTTCACTGAAAGGTTAAAAAAAGTAAGTTTCGCTTCTTTAAAGCCATGGCCTCACATTCCTTTTAAAAAAAAAATTCCGGACCTGGGGAAAAACATAACTCCGTAATCACTGAGGGCCTGCCCGCCCAAGTAAAAGCCTTTTCCCCCCCTTTTTTTCCTTTTCCCCGTCTTCTGAGACCCAAAATTTTTGCCCCCCCCGAACCTCTCCCCTCCCCGGAATACGGTCTCGACCCCTCTTTCCCCATTCTTTTGTCTCTTTCGAAACGGCGGCTTCAACTCCTCTCCCTTGGGGTTGGGATGGCTGGGGCCCGAAAACCGGTGTATCCCCCCCCCCATGGCCAACTTCAACCACCTCACGGGGGGGGAAAAGGGGAAGGGTGAAGGGGGAAGGGGAAAGGGGGGAAGGGTAAAGGGGTGAAACACGAATAAGGGTTGTGTTTAAAAAACCTGTTTTCCAAATTTAACATATAATTCTTTTCTCTCTTCTTTAAATTTTTCCCCCCCGTAAATTTCCCCAAAATATTTTATCGGGTCACCCGGGAATGCTGGGCAGCAAAGGGGAACCCCCGTTTCCCGGGCAGGTTTTGAAATCTCTAGGCCTCTGCGGGGTTAAAAATGACCTTTCCCCCCCTTTCCCAAATGAGTTTCATACTCAGTGTTTAAAAACACATGAACCCCACCTTACCAAAACCCCCGTTGTTAAACTACACTCCCGGGGCAATTTAAAACCCAAAAAAACCCCTTCGTTTTTTGAAAAGTATACTCACAATTAAAATTTTTGGGGCGCCCGCTTTCAAAAAATTTAAGCCACATGAAAAAATTCTTTTCCCTTTTGTTGTGGCATTTTGGGGAAAAGATTTATATCACTAATCCCTGTGAGGAAACGTCACATGCCATGATGTGAGGGTACGCACATGACATTCGTTTAAAGGTTTAAAAACACCCGGCCCGGGAAAGTAGAAAATCATTTATACCCCGGGGTTTGTTAATTATTTTTAGATAAAAGATTTTTGTGAAGTTTTAGGGAAAAAAAAGAAAAGTTTTTTTTTGTTTGATTCCTTTTGCATTGATGTTTTGTTCCCATAACATGGTAGTTTAAAATTAAAGACTTTTCTAGTGGTTTGTGTGACAAAGGAAAGATATAAAAAAGAGTCGTAAGCAAACTGGAGGGTGTTTGGGCTGTGCGCTGCCCCCTCCAACACCTCACCCAGGGGGGCCCCAGTTTGTCCTAGGGGGAACAACGAGAGGAAAGGGGAGTCAACGGATGAACAAAATTAGGCGGCGAAAGAAGAAAGGGGAGGGGGGAGCACCGGGGGAGAGGGGGGAGGGGGGGGGGGGGAAAAAGAGAGAGAAAAGAGAGAAAGAGAAGGGGGAGGAGGGGAGAGAGGGGAGAGAGGGGGACAGAAAAGGGGAGAGAGAGACCAAAAGAGAAAAAGGGGAAGGGGAGAGAAGGGGAGAGAAAAGACCAAAAAGAGAAAGAGAGAGAGAGAGAGAGAGAGAGAGAAGAGAGAGAAGAGGGGAGAGAACGAGAGAGAAGAAAAACACATTCAGTCAATTTTGCTTTCAGCCTTTTTTCCCGGGGCTTTATTTCAATGACTTTTGGCTTTTGCCCTTTAAAATTGAACAGACATCACAAAAAATCCAAAGGCAAAAAGGGCCCCTTTATTTTGTTAAAACAAAGGGGGGAAAAAAAAAAAAAAACAAATGGAAGGTTAAAGGGGTAGGGAAAAGGGGGAGAGAGGGGGGGGGGGCAAGGGGGGGGGGGGAGAGGGGTGGGAGAGAGGGGATAGGAGGGGCAGATAAGTGCTGAATGGAAAGGGCATTTAAAGGGGGGCCAACAATTTTGGGGATTTTGGGATAACGCTCCTTTATGGGCGGAAGGACGAAGAGGACAAGGAAAAAAATAGATTTGAAAAATTTAAACTCATCAACACCAAAAAACCCCCCACCACCACCCCCCCACCCCCAACATCATCATCATCATCTCAACATCTTTATCATTAAACCATCATCGGGCATCATCCCCAACTTACAATTACTTTAAAAATAATAAAGAAACACACAACCCCAAAACACACACAAAACAACACACACCCCAAAACATATATATATTATATTAAAAAAAAAATTTAAATATAAATATATATATATAAAATATAAATTATATTTATATATATATAAATATTATGGACCGCAAAACCACCCTTTTTTAGACTCCTTTAATGTGTTTTCCCCCTGTGTTTTTTAAAGGAGTCTTCCAATGGTTTGGGGGTCCTTTTTTTTCCCTTTTTCTTTTTTCTATAGATATAAAAAAACATATATAAAAAAGGGGTACAAAAAAACAGAAAAGTAAGTTTGAAATTGGGTAGGCCCTTTCCTTTTTTGCGTTATGACACCAGTTTTTTTGGGGATATTTTAACCAATGAGATGCAGATGGGAATTTTAAAGGGAAAAAGGGAAAAAAACAAAAAGCCCCCAACTTTAAAAAAAAAAGTTTTTTTTTTTTCTTTCCTACCCCCCCCCATTCCCGTCCCCCCCCTCCATCACCCCCTTTACCCATCCCCCCTCCTCCATCCCCTTCAAACCCCCCCCATCCTCCCCCACCCCTTCACCCATTTCATCCCCCCCCACACCCTTCACCCACCCCCCTCGTCCACCCCCCCCCTTCACCCACCCCCCCTCCTCCACCACCCCCCCCTTTACCCCCCCCCATCCTCCAACCCCCCCCTTCAACTCGCCCCCCTCCTCCACCACCCCCCCCAACCCCCCCTCACCCCCACCCCCCCCCCTTCACCCACCCCACCCTCCCCCACCCCCTTCACCCCCCCACCCTCCCCCCCCCCTTCACCACCCCCCCCCTCCACCCGCCCTTCACCCAAACCCCCCCCTCCACCACCCCCTTCAAACCACCCCACCCTCCCCACCCGCTTCACCCCCCCACATCCTCCACCCCCCCCCCCTCACCCATCCCCCTCCCCCACCACCCCCTTCACCAACCCCCCCCTCCACCCCCCCTTCACCCCCCCCCACCCTCCCCACCCCCTTTCAACCAACCCTATCTTTCCCTATCCACCACCCAAAACCCCCCTACTCGCCACCCCCCTTTTCTTAGAAAACAAAACAAGGTTTACATTTTTTAAAGAGA
>JAFLJL010013434.1:30000-34546 GCA_018398815.1 Conus ventricosus
TAACAAAAATAACGATTATCTACAAACAGACATACTGTGTAGGATTATCCGATTTCAATACTAATTTACTAAACTTTTCAGATTTTAGTTTTTGCTTAATCCTATGTTTTTCCTGATCATTCTCAATAACATCATTTTCACGCAAACATTCATCAAATGCATCTCTGTCTTTCATGTGAAATAAAACTACAGTCTTTAACTGTTCTCTAAAGTCTTTTAAAACCGAGTTATATTTTTGACATAAAATCCACACACTTATCCCAGCATGTCTTCCACTGAAAGCTAGTTTCGACAAAGTGTTTCTCTTTTTAACTATGTCTCTTTCTGCTGAACAGTCATCTATAATAAATAGTGTTTGCGTTCCTTCAAACAATATAAAAAAGCGTTCTAGACACTCACTCAGTTTATTGCTAGGATTAACTAAAAATATGTTATCATCAGTCCATATAAACCTTCTATCATGATATGCTTTGTTCCATTTAAGTGTTGGCAGAAAATCACAATATGATCAAAATTATAACGATAAACTGTTTGTAATAGGTTGAGGACAAATATTGTTTTTCCACAACCAGTTTGTCCACAAATTAATGAACAATGAGGGGTTTTGTCATAAAGTTTAACTGCTCCATAGTTTTTATAATAGAATTTAATCTAATCCAGTTATTTGTTTTTATCATGCTCTCTGTTAAAACTTGTTCAGTATAATAAAATCCTATAAGGTCTAAATGTGTAAGATTAATCCAATTTAGTCCTGTAAGATCGTTCTATTTAGACTAATATTAATTTTGTCGCTGGTTGTTATGACCTTAATATCCTCACCGTTGTGAAGAACGACGATGGTAACTTTAAGTTTTTCAACGTCTAAGTTTTGCCAGCTAATAATAATTCCTTTCATAAGATTGTCACTGACGCCCACAGCTCCATTTCTTGCCTTATCTTTTAAGACAGAAATTTCAAATATCATTGTGAACGTGTCTCCTAATTTTGTGCGTGGAAAGAACTGTAATTTTGTAGAAGCTTCCTTTAGAACCGTTTCTTTTCTGTGGAGGATGTACTGTTTTTTCTCATACGGCTTTATTTCAATCTCTTTCCGACTATTGTCGTCCGGCATAAGACTTACATGTAAAGGGCCAGAGTTGAATGCTTTTCTGAAACTTTTTTGGCGGCTAAAAAATGTAAATGGGCTTATGAATTCAATTTTATTTCCCATTCTAAATATGGTTCTAAGTGCCATTTGAGGTCAGGTTTTCGAACTATTTTATATTCATACTGGCCAACATTATTTGCTTCTAGATTGCGCAGCTGTTCTAGTTTAGGAAACTTTTTGCTGTCGCCAACCTCTTTGCGTTATAATCACCATCTTTAGTGTACTCAAACCCATACAAAGTGCCTATTTCACCATTCTGTTCAAAGTCTGTAACGTCTGCAAGGTCTTTTAATTCTAAAGTTATACACCTTACAGGCGCTAATGTAACTCCTGGTTCTTCTGGCCCACGCGACATTTTTTAGTACATTTTTATTATTTTATTTCCAAACAATGTGCAGGTTATCACATTTTACGTCTTTCCCCGTTTTTGTCTTTGATTTTTATACGAAATGATCCGACGTCCCCACAAACTAATCTTTTAAACTGTAAATTAGGAATTGTATAATTTCATAATCGCAATATGCAGCTTTCCCAGATGGAAGAGCTCTTAAAACAGTTGAGGACCTTCCATCATATAAGTTTTCATCAGTGCCAGCTCGTCCAAATGAACATAGAGTAATGAATGTAATGCAAGATCGAGCGGATTTTCCCCCTCAAAAGTAGTTTCATCTGGCGCAGAACTAAAACTATGAGTGGGCAGATTGCTAGTTGTAAAGCCTAGCATTTTAGCTAGCTCTCTATCAAAATCGTATTTTGCTTCTTCAGGTTTGAATGTTAATATTGTTTTTTAGATTTGCATTGTTAAGTTTAAGAGTAATGTCTAAGTTACTCATTGCTTCTTTTAGTGAGCAAAACCCGTAATAACCATCAGGTATTGTTAACGGGTAAACTTTGTTGTTCTCCTATCATATTTTTGTAATCTTATTATTCTTCTTGGATTTAGTAATATTAAACCATTTGACTTGTAAAATATTTCATGAAGCGCAACCATTTTGGTTCCACAATTGTTATCAATAGCATGTTCTAAAAACGAAGGACTATCTGAGTTGTTATTGTTACAAACATTTTTTAAACGAAATAAAAATGAGTGCGTTTAAATATACTAAAGATGCAAAATATTCTGTTGGGCCGCACTACAATCTTAAAAATATAGCAACTGACACCCTCGACATTTCTGTGACTCAGTCTGATGCCTTTCAAGTAAAGTGAGTACTCCATTAAGCAGATATCTTAACCCTCCTATTAAAAAAGACTACATCGCAAAAGTGTGGTTTAGTCATCCGATGCAGTTTTATCAGAACCATTAAACTTTGCTGTGTTTTGTGCAACAACCGGGTGTGGATATCGTATGCTGATCATCTAAATCATCCTGATCCTTTGGTGAGGTCAGTGTATAGATTTCATTTTTATTACACCTTCAGACGTATTTTGACTGAACTGCGAGCGCCATTACCAAATGACAAACCGTTTAATCCATTCAGCAACCAAATAGACATGAACGCTTTTGAAAGGATCTGTCGCGAATTCAATATTAATGTTAAGACAGACTTTAGACAAAAGTCGGATCTTAATCATGGCTTAGGCACCCCTTATTTTGGGGCGTGCACAGAAAGTATAACTATGCCTGGAATCCTCCTTACACATCTTTTTCTTCAGGCACAACTGTTCACCTTGGGTCCATAGAGCAAGAGCATAAAACAGCAGGGACAACATTTATTTTTAGACACATCTGAGGGCCTAACTCAAGCGGGAATAGTACGAATAAACGACTCTATCGTACTTACGTTTGGTGTTTGCTAGGTTCGCAATCACAGACACTGGCGAACATAACAGTTCCTTCTACTGGCTTTGGCGCGCAAAAACAATACTTAGCAAATTTAGAGGACGCCATTAATTCTACAGTTAATTTACCTTCAAGTATAAAAAGGTACCAACATGTTTTACAATACGCAAGATCGAAAGTAGACTTGCTGTTGGCACTGGTTTATACATGCTGCCTTCTGACCTCAGACAGCATGTAGGAACAATAATAAACTACAATAATGAAATCATTATAGCAGGCAATGAACAGAAGGTTGGGAAAAACGACATAAATTCTGAGCCAGTAATATTACAAACAATAAAAAAACACCCCAGAATAAGTCATCCAATCCCCGAGGTTCAAAGCCCAAAGACTGTTGAAGACGTGGACTTTGTTCGCGATGACCACGAATATGAAAAGACAGCATTTGTTATTGATTAACTGGCCTAGGATTACTTGGTCTTTATCTTACTAAATAGTAACCCAACTATTAAGAGAACTAATGCCCATAAGTGCTCGGCCATAAAGCCAACTACTTTGCTTGCAGTAGACAAAAGCCAGCTAATAACAACTCCTAAATACCTGGCAAAGAGTCTATAGCTTTACAGCTAATTTTTTTAATAAACTCGCAAGATGATCAAGCTGTTTCTTTACCCATGATTTATCAGGAGATGGCGATGGAGGCACTAAACTTTGCCCTCCACCGCCGCCCGTAATAGCCATCACCAGTGTACTTATTGCAAATCCTAAGGCTGTTATAACGCTTGCTAATGTGACGCCTTGCTCTCTAACAGTGTTTTTATTCTTTCTGCTAGCGTTGTGTCTTCATATAAAATTCTTTGGATAGTTTCTCTTATTCTGATCACTTGAGTTCGTAATTGGGCTCGATTAGCAGACGCCGCTTTTAGTCTTGCTGCTCTTTTTTTTCAAGATTTTTTAGTCTTTGTTCTATTCTTTCTTTATCATCACGCCCTAAGTTGGCGTCGTCAGCCTCAGCGAGTTTTTTTTTTTCTCTTTTTATTGCTCATCTAGTTCATCCAGTATTGCTAAATTGTCTGTTAATTCACCTCTAATTTTTCTTACATTCCGATCAATGGCCTCTAATTCTTGCGGGGGTATTGGGGGATCATTAAGTGTTTTTAATGCTTTTTTCTTCTGAAAAAGGGTTTTCTGCTTCTTCTACTACATTTATTACTTTGTCCGCTGCTGGAATTAAATTTTGAAGTTTTATGTTTTGGGGAACTGTTGGGAGTTCTTGTTCCATGTTTTGAAGGGTAGCAACTGCTTCCCTATCTAATTTTGGTGGTTCAGCTGTTTTCCTCTTAATTTGGTTTTGGTTTAGGAATGCCAAGGCGATTTAGATCTTTGCCTTAAGTCTTTGGTTAATTGTACTCAAACCTACAAACTTTGATGGGTTTCGTTCATCTGTAAACCGAACACGTTTTCCTCGTTTGTCTTTAAAAATACAAATGGTCCTCATTATCTAGTTCAAAATCATCAGGGCTATAAATTGAGGAGGTTCTAGGCCTAAACTTTGGTAAAATGATCTGACCTTAGGGTTCTGTTATTTCATGCACATTGAGGCCATTGAGCGATGC
>JAFLJL010013435.1:0-15000 GCA_018398815.1 Conus ventricosus
GATCTGTCGCCTGAACGCCACGTTGGCCATTAACGGCAATTTCCTGTAGTTAGTCACTGTAGTGTGTTCTCTTCAGGGTGATCAGAAGGTGGATGGGGCATAGCGGGGGTGTCGTAGGCTAGGGGCGGAGATAGCGGGGTGTCAGTAGGTAGCGCGAATAGCGGGTTCAGTCTGTACGGTAGGGGATAGCCGGCGGGGTTGTCCAGTAGGTAAGGGATAGCGGGGTGGTTTGGTGTCTGTAGGTAGGGGATTGCGGGGTATCAGTAGGTAGGGGATCTAGCCAGGGTGTCAGTAGGGTAGGGGGATAGCGGTGTTTTACCGGCCTATGTGTCAGTTAGGTAGGGGGATGATGATTTCGGGGGGTCGTAGGTAGGGGGTATAGCGCGGGTGTCAGTAGGTAGGGGTTTGCAGGGTGTCAGTAGGTAGGGGGGTTGCGGCGGTTCGGTGGGTGTAAGTAGGTAGGGGATAGCGGGGTTGTCTGTAGGTAGGGGGATTGCAGAGGTCGGATGTCAGTATGGGAGGGGGATGATGGGATGATAGTCTATAGCGGCCACCCCCCCCCGGTAGTTGTCGTCGGTCTAGGCTGGGCGTAGCAGCGCCAGTCGGTCTGTCAGGAGGTGAGGGGGGATAGCGGGGGCTGTCAGTAGGTAGGGGATGATGATGATAGCAGTAGTGTCAGTAAGGGAGGGGGATAGCACAGGCCAGAGGTGTCTCGTTAGGTAGGCGGATAGCGGCCGGTTTTTGTCAGTAGGTAGGGATAGACAGGGTGTCAGTAGGTAGGAGGATAGTGGAGGCATAGAGCTCGTTCAGTAGGTAGGGAGATAGCGGATGTAGTATAGGATAGGGGATAGGGTGAGGGTGTGTCAGTAGGAGAGGGGGATAAGATGCTGATAGCCAGGGTGTCAGTAGGGAAGGGGGATAGCGGGGTGTCAGTAGGTAGGGGCTAGCGGCTGGCTCATCCAGTAGGTAGGGAGGATTTGACAGGGGTGTCAGTAGGGAGGGGGCGGATGCGGGGTGTCAGTAGGGAGGGGAGATAGCGGACGTGTCCTGGTGTCAGTAGGGAGGGGTGATAGAGGGGCGTTGTTGTCAGTGGGGAGGGGATAGCGGACGGTCGTCACGTTGAGGCGGGGATAGCGGGGTGTCAGTGGGGAGGGGATGCGGCGGTGTCAGTGGGGAGGGCGGATAGCGGGGTCGTCAAGGGGGAGGGGGGATAGCGCGGGTGGCAGCCCTGGGAGGGGATAGCGGCCAAGCTGGTGGTGTCAGTGGGGAGGGGGATAGCGGGGGGGTTTCATGGGGAGGGGATAGCGGGGGTGTAGTGGGGAGGCGGGGAGAGTGGAGGGGATAGGGTCACGGTGTCAGAGGGAGAGGGGATAGCAGGGTGTGTACAGTATGGGAGTGGGGGATAGCGGGGTAGTCAGTGAGGTTCGGGGGATAGCGGAGGGGTTGTCAAGTAGGTAGGGGGATAGCAGGGTGTCAGTAGGGAGGGGCGATAGCAGGAGGTGTCAGTACGTTGGGGGATAGCGGGGTTGTCAGTACCGAGTGGGGACTAGCAGGGTCTGGGTTTGTCTGTAGGGAGGGGGATAGCGGGAGGTGTCGTAGGTAGGGGGATAGAGCGGTGTCTGTAGGGAGGGGGATAGCAGAGGTGTCAGTAGGCTAGGGGATAAGAGGTGGGGTCAGTAGGCTTTAGGCCTGCGGATTTGATATAAAGATATAAAATACTTATATGATGCACAAAAGTAATTAGAAAACAAATATACGAATAGCAATTAAGAAGAATAAAATTTAAATGAATAAAAAGAATAAGAGATAAAACAAATGAATACTATAAAAGTAATATAAAAAAGATAAAAAACATTAGTAAATTGAAAATAGAAATTATTTATTAATATTTACTGATGATATATAAATAAAGAATAATAAGATATAAAGAAAAATATATATTTATAAAATCAATAAATCGAGATGTAATATTCGGCCGGGAACATAATATAATGAATTTTTATAATATAGAAAAAATAAAAACATAAAAGAAAGAACGAGAAAAATTAATAAGATGCAATTTATGATAAAATTGAAAAAAAATTGTATCATGAGAAAAATTATAATATATATTAAAAAAATTAATAAATCAAAAGAAATAATTAAATAAAATCAATAACATATACATTATCATTAGAAAATAATCAAATAAATATAATAAAATATGACAAATAATAAGAACTAAGAAAAAAACTAAATAACCGAGAATAAAAGATAAACTTATGTAAATTCGGGATTAAATAATATATAGATAATGTATAAAAAAAAAAAAAATATTAATAGAAAAAAAAAAGAAAACATTGAATTAATATAAGATACAAACAAGAGAATGGAATAATTCAATATTAATAGCCGGGGTAAATAATAAAATAAAAATAAATTTTATAATACGTAATAGCGGGTATATAACTATTATAATATATCAGATATATTTATCATAATTTATAATTTATAAAAAAAATGAATTATTGAATAAAATTGAACGAATAACAATGAAGAATTTATAATTAAGAAATAAAATAGCGGGGGTATAGCATAAATATATATTAAAATAATGATTATATTACTCTATATAAACTAAAGACATTAAAATAATAAATAAATATAGCATAAAACGATAAAAACATTAAAAAATAATATTTTATTTTTTATAAGACTAATAAAATATTGATAATAAAGATTCATATGATGAAAAGATGTTTAGCGAAATTCAAAAAATATATAAATAATATTAGATATCTCATCGAAATATAATAATTAAAACATAATATATATGAATTATTTTCTCATAGAGGGGGTCAATCAATTATAAGAAATCTATAATATTAAATAAATATATCATGAGAATTGCGGGAAGGTATATCATTATTAAAGAAGAATAATTTATATCATAAATAAATTATTATAAATAGAAATCTATATATATTAATTTCAAATAATAGATAAACTTATTATTATATTATATATTATAATAGCTGGGGTCGGTGTCAGTGGGGAGGGGATAGCATGGTGTCAGCTAGGGAGGGGGATAGGAGGGGTTGTGAGTAGGGACGGGCGATAGCGGGGGTGTCAGTAGGCTAGGGGGATAGGGGGGTGTCGTAGGTAGGGGGAGTAGCGGGGTGTCAGTAGGCAGGGGGATAGCTGAGTGTCAGTATCAGTTCTTTGGTTGTGGGGAGGCTCTTTTAACATCGACTTTCAAACTCGTGTGTATGTGTGTAACTGGGAGGCGGAGACTGAGAGGAGGAGTGAGAGAGAACTGAGAGAGAGAGAATGAGAGAGAGAGATGAGGATGGGACGGGCAGAGTTGAGATGTGAGGCGGAGAGAAGAGGAGAGGCTGGGAGGGGGACGAGACGAGAGAGGAATGGATTAGAGAGAGATAGCGTGAGGAGAGAGAGAGAGAGAAACGCCACCACGAGCGGTATACTTCGGCAGTAAGTAGAGAGAGAGAGAGCGACGTGAGAGAGACGAGAGAGGCGGAGAAGAGAGAAAGGGCGGAGATATAAGGAGAGAGTGAGGGAGAGAGAGAGATGAGAGAGAGAGAGAGAATGAGAGAGATAGAGAAGAAAGAGGAGGAGCTGAGTGATGAGTCTGAGAAGAGGAGAAGAGACGAGGGGAGGAGAGGAAGAGAGAGGGATGAGAGAGACGGCAGAAAGGGAGAGGACGGGGTGGAGAGAGGAGAGACAGAAGAGAGAGAGAGAGTGACCGGAGAGCGAGAGAGATAAAGAGAGAGAGAGACAGCAGAGAGGGATCGCACAGTATACTTCGGCAGTAGAAGGAGGAGAGAGAGAGAAGGAGAATAGAGAGAGAGAGAGGAGAGTGAAGAGAGAGTGAGGAGGAGAGTGAGAGGAAACGAAAAGAGACCGAGGAGAGAGAGACAGAGAGAGAGAGATCTCAGGAGCATATTTCGGCAGTTAATAAACAGCAGAAGAGGGAGAGAAACGAGAGAGAGAAAGACGAAATGACGAGAGCGGAGAGAGAGAGAGAGGAGAGAGAGAGAGAGAGGAGAGGAGAGAGAGAGAGAGTGACAGAGAGACGAGAGTTCCTTCCCCGGGAGAGTGTGTGTGTGGTGTGTGTGGTTGTGTTGTGTGTGTGGTGGTGTGTGTGTGTGTGTGTGTGTGTGTGTGACAGTGTTGTGTTTGGTGTCTGTCCTTATGTCTGGTGCGTGACGAGTGAGCCCACTATGAGAGGAGAGAGAGAGCCGAGACGGCGGGGAGAGAGAGAGAGAGATTGATTGATTGAATGATAATTGAATTGATTGATTCGAATCCTTTAATTACCCAAGGATCGAAAGATTTCTAGGCCAAGCATAGTCTTCACAAATCTGTCCTTGTCAATGCATACATTATGTTCAGCACATTCATTCATACAGACAATTCAGCATAGCAACATGATAATCTAATTTCTACATGATAAGCAAATAGTCATTAAAAGCACTAATGAGCTGGGAGGAGTTGGTTTTAAACAAAAGGAAACTTACAAGCACAAACAAACAAAAATCTTACACATGAGAGAGGGGTCAGAGGTGGGAAGAGAGAATGGTAGGTAGGGGGAGGAGAAAGGGATGGTAGGACAGAGTGGGAGTGGGGAATTGAGCGATTTTGATTTAAGAGAGAGAGAGAGAGAGGAAGAGACGTGATGGAGAGAATGGATTGGGATGTGAGAGATGTGGCAGAATAGGAAGAGCAGGGCGAGCCGGATAGAGACGGAGGGAGAGCGCGGAGATGAGAGAGAGAAGTTTTTTTAGTAGTTGGATGCAGGCCGCACTGGAGAGAGTTGGAAGCAGACGGAAAGGTCAAGCGGTCAGTACGGATAAACACGTGGTCAGCGGTGTGCGGAAGGGAGAGGATGACTGACGGTGGTGTGTTCTGCCCTGGGAAGGCCTTCTTATTCGTTTTGGTTCATGCTATGTGTGTGTTGTGTGTGTGTGTGTGTGTGTGTGTGTGTGTGTGTGTGTGTGTGTGTGTGTGTGTGTGTTGTCTGTGTGTTGGATGGTGTGTGCTGTGGTGTGCGTGCGCTCCGCGCGCGCGTCCCGTTTTATGTTAATGTAGCCACAGAACAGCTAAGAGACGTAGAGAGAGAGATGAGACGAGAGCGAGAGAGAGAGAGAGGAGGAAGCGCAGAGAGAGAGAGTGGTGGAGGAGAGCGCGAAGAGAGAGACGAGAGAGAGAGAGAGAGAGAGAATTTTCTGTTTTGTAAAACAAAAGAACAAATACAGAGCATCAGTCCTGATTTTCTTAGGCCGCAGTCCAGAGGTACCAATGGGAGAAGCAGTCCACACCCCCCCCCCCCCCCCCCCCCCCCCCCCCTCCTCTCCCCCCCCCCCTCCCCACATGACCGACCCCCCCCCCTATCTTACTCACACCCCCCCCCTCCCCCCCCCCCCCCCCCCCCCCCCCCCCCCCCCCCCCCCCCCCCCCCCCCCCCCCCCCCCCCCCCCCCCCCCCCCCTCACACCTGACTGGGCAGATGCATTCTTTTCTTTATCAGCATTATTGCTCTTTCTTTTCTTGTCTTTTTCTTGTTCTTTTGTTGTGCTTAATTCTCTGCCTCTGCTCAGTCTGCCTGCCTGCCTACCTATCTGTGTGTGTGTTGTGTGTGTAGTGTGTTGTGTGTGTTGTGTAGTGTGTGTGTTTGTGTGGTGTATGTGTGTGGTGTGTGTGTGTGTGTGTCTGTGTGTGTGGTTTGAGTCTCTCTCTGTCTCTGTCTCTCTGTCTCTGTTCTGTCTGTCTGCCAAGTTTGTCTGTCTGTCGGTCTGTCTTGTCTGTCTGTTGTCTGTTCGTCTCCTCTCTCTTCTCTCTCCTCTCTCTCTCTCTCTCTCCTCTACGTCAAATTGTTTTCGGGGGGGTTCAATTGTACACGTGGTGCAAAAACAAGACGTTATGTAGTCCTGTTTTTTGTTTTCTTTTACTTATTACGAATTAGCGTTGGAAGTTATCAGAGTTTAGGGAGGGCACGGTGTGTGCAGCCTTGTGCTGCATGATTATTTTGGAACTGTTTTATCACTTTAGGCTGAAGAATGTCGCTTGCTACCTGAAACTGCCTTTGCCTTCAATACGTTCAATAGTTTGCATTAGGGCGGCGTCAGTCTGTCATATTTAAAAGTAAATATTGATTTAAAAGTAATGTCAATAAGGTTTTCAGGAAAGAAGGATATTTAGGCGCCAGAGAAAGTTGGAAGTGATACTGTAGTTAATGTTATTGGATACTTAGGAATCTATTTTTCAAACTAGGCTGTTTTGTCACAGCATTGTCCTGATTAACCATTAGAGCAAAAAAAAAAAAAAAAAAAAAAAAGGCCTTTCTTTTACTGTGTATTCGTATAAAAGCTATTTAAATTCAAAAGAAACTTCGTTTGACTATTTTCTTTTTACATTATTTGATTCACAGATCGGCATTTTGTTCAGTATGGCGGCAGACTTGTGGGAACTTGATAAAATGCTGCCATTTCAATGTGGAAAAAAAATGATTTTGAATGCTCTCAAATGATTTTTAAGTGGTTAGAGTTGCGAACCCCCAATGTGGTTTTGTTGGTTTACGAGAGACAAACAGATATCATATCAATAAAACTCGATTGTAAACGGGCGAAGATTTTGGCTAAAATTGACAAGAATGGATGAATTTAGACTTCCTCGTAAAGCCTATGGAATGCAAGAAAAAATGGGTTTCAAATGTCCATTGTAAACTGTGTATGTTTGGATTTGGGTATATGTGGCTTAATCAAGGTGTAGAGGGAATCGACCGAGTTTCTCAAAATCTTTAGGAAAGGTTAAGTTCTTGCAGTTGGCAAGAATGGAGTTCTCATAATAGTGAAAGATTTAATGTATATAGCACTTTTTGCCTGTTCATGATGTAAAAACACACTTACTGATGAACCTAGACAGACATTTGAAGAATTATTACTAGATTTTAAATTTGGCATTTCTAAAAAAAGCAGATAATCGACTTCGCAAGACACATAGTCATTCTGATTTAAAATGCCCGCTGTGGCAAAATGTTGCTCTGTTTTGAACGATTTAAGAGCACAGTATACACCGTCTAAATTTGGGAAATCCTAGTCAGTTTTTGATTGACACTGCTTATGTCATCTGAGCATGAAGGAACTATTAGAAACTAATCAATGTATCTGTATAAAGCGTTTAAGTTGCGTTCTTTTACCGCGTCTTGAACTCATTTTGAAAATGTATAAATAATCATATAATTTTGTGTTTTTGTTAGAAACTGATTAGTTTGTTTAGATGCACTCCTTCATGAGGGGCAAGGCCTATACATGAAAAATCTCTCCCCTCTCTCCTCTCCTCTCTCCCCTCTCTCTTCTCTCCTCTCTCCTCTCTCTCTCTCTCTCTCTCTCGTTAGGTTATCAATCTATCAGTTTTTCTTGATCAAAGCGTTTCAGTCTCGTAAAATACTAATCGACTTTTATAACTGGTATAGGAAACTTTATGTGGAATAATTGTTCGTTTTTGTTACTCCCCTTCCATTAAAAGGCACTGGCTTAAACATGAATTAAACATCTGAAATCTCTCTCTCTCTCTCCTCCCTTCTCTCGTCTTCTCTCTCTCTTCTCTCTCTCTCTGTCCTGTCTGTCTGTCTGTCTGTCAGTCGACTGTTTCTCTGTCTCTCAGTCTCTGTCTGTCTGTCCCGTCTGTCTGTCTGTCTGTCTCTCTCTCTCTCTCTCTCTCTCCCTCTCTCTCTCTCTCTCTCTCTCTCCCGGCATTGTCATGCATTCCGTACCTCTGTTTCTGTCCGATAGGTCGTGGGTTTTTTTCCCCAGGGGACCACGGTCATGATTTATTACCTGTCCCCATTCATTCATTGTGGTAAAGAGGGAAATAAACAAATTTGTTTTTATTCCGGGGGGGGGGGGGGAAAGGGGGGGGATGGGGGGGAGTGCCCGGGGGGGGGACAGGGGGGGATGGAGGAGGTTTTTTTTTTTTGGAGGCAATTTTCAGGGAGAAGGAAAGGGGGGCTTGGTTTCCAAAAAGACCGGGCAAATTGGGGAAAACAACAAGAAAAAGGACAAAAACCCCAAAATAACTATGGGGGCAGATTTTAGTGTGTGTGTGTGAGTGTTTGTTTGGGTTTGTGGTGTGTGTGTGTGTGTGTTGTAAGTGGGGGTGGGGGTTTGGGGGGGGGGGGGGTTTCCCTGTGCGCGCGCATACCCCTCACAACCACACACTTTTTCTCCTTCCCTCGTCTGTTTTGTCTGTCCCGCTGTCTGTCTGTCTGTCTGTCTGTCTGTCCGTCCCCCTTTCCCTCCGTCTGTCCCGTCTGTCGTATCCTCTCTCTCCTCTCACAACACAGACATACACAGACAAGCAAAACAGACCACTCAAACACCCCACAAAACACACACACACACACACACACAAAACACACACACACACACACACACACACACACACACAACAACCAAATTTAAAGGTTCTCAGAGGTAACGTAACGCCTTTTTTTCAATATAAAGACCGACAACCCCAAGTTGAAAACCCTACAGAATAACCGCAAAAAGGGGTTTTTTGTCAAAAATAAAAGCGAATCCTTCCCTGTCCCTTAGACAGAGGGCGTATGTGGAAACGGAAAGAAAAGAAAGGCAACAGCCATCGGGAGCATCTTTAAAATTGTTTTTCTCTCCATGTCACTGGGAAATTTTTCTTTTACAAACCCAGTTCTGACTTAACCCGCTCGTCCCAAAGCTTTGATCGGGCAGCATCTTTTGCAGAAGGGTCTTGACCCGGACCGGCTTGGCTGTGACAAGTTATTTTTTGGGTTAGTCGTGGAAACCGCGCTTTTAAGTTTTGGGTTTTTTCTAAGAACAATGGCGCTTGAAAAAAATTTTGGTTTAAATTAAAAATTTGGGGACCCCAAAACCGGCTCCCTGAAATTGGGCCAAATCCTTGGAAAAAAAACTCAAAAAAAATGACAAATGGAGGACGGCACCCTCATTTAAATTTGGAAAAATGATGATAAAATCGGCACTCAAAGAAGGGGCCCTAATGGGTGGTACCCACAATTTAAGATAATATCGGGACCTAAAAAGGCCAAAAAAGAATTTAAAAACAAAGGAAAATAATAACGGCACCTAAAGAAGGTTCGAATTTCTGGTACTCAGAAGTGAGTATAAAAAAGGGGACACTAAAAAAGGATCTAATACGGCACACAGAAAACAGCTCACCAAAACTGGGCCCCTTTAAAAAATGCGATGAAATCGCCCCTAGGAAAAAAACTCATGAAACCCGGGGTGAGAAAAGTTGGGTGACAAAATTGGGGCTTTCTCCCCCCCCCCCCCCACCCTTCCCCACCCCCCCCACCACCACCAAACTTCACTGGGGAAAAACATTTGGGAATGGGAGTACCCCCGTTGACGAACTCCACAGTCAGACATTGCGAACCCGGAAATTTTGCTGGGGCCCCCACCACAAAGAAAGAAAAAAAGAAAAAAAAGGAAAAAGAAAAAAAAAAAGGAAAAAGAAAAAAAAAAAAGAAAGAAAAAAGAAAGACAAAGAAAAAAAAGGAAGAAAGAAAAAAAAAAGGGAAAAAAGAAAAAAAAAAAGAAAGAAAGAAAAGACAAAAAAAAAAAAAAAAAAAAAAAACAAAGAAAATTTTCAACAAATTTACCTTCCGGCGATGGGCAAGGAAATGTTGCCCCCCCGCACCGGGGAAAAATCAATTTTAGTCCTTTCCCACCTCACATGTGGGGGGTTTTTCGGGACGTTAAACCTGAAAAGCACCAAAAAACTAAACCCACAGAAGGTTGCTGATTAATTAAAAAAAACCCCCCCCACAGTCCCCGGGAAAGCCGGTGGGACCCAAGAATTCCCGCCTGGACCGGGTTTTATTTTTGGAAGCCCGAAATAGATTTCTCAAGGGGGGGCGAACCTTTCCCGGGAATTTCCTAAATCAAAAAGGGGGCTGGCTAATTACGCAGCCTGAGGGGGGGGAGTCTGTCTGACACTAAAGTCAGCACGTGCGTCACGTTGTGTACAATATGCTGTGAGAGCGAGTTCAGTTGCGTGGGTGCGGTAAACAGAGTGCGACATCAGGAAATGAATGCGGAAGAGGGCAGTAATCTGCTGGAGTCAGTATTGCATCTTTTCCCCCTTTCATGTTTGCTGTTGAGCACAGTGAACATTGGAGACGCTCCGAGAGTCTTTTAGAATGAAAGGCTTGGGCATTTTGTGTGGCTGTTCATTTATTTTGTATGTCAAAAATGGAAAGTGTCAGATAATTTAGTGCTTTGAACATCGAAAGGATGGGTTTGATTTCGCGCTCGCGCGCGCACGCGCGCACACACGCACGCACGCACGCACGCACGCACGCACGCACGCACGCACGCACGCACACACACACACACGCTCGCACGCACGCACGCACGCACGCACGCACGCACGCACGCACGCACACACACACACTTGATTTTTAGAAGTGTAAGAATTCCCATCACACACACACACACACACACACACACACACACACACACACACACACACACACATACACACACACACACACACACACACACACACACACACACACCACACACACACACACATGTCTAATATCACGAATAGTGGATAGACGTTAAATGAAACACACACACACACACACACACACACACACACACACACACACCACACACACACACACACACACACACACATGAGTACCACAAGGGTAAGCATTTCCATCATATAATTCATCAAATCAGACATTATTTATGCATGGTGTATATATGTGGTATTTATATGGTATATATGTGTTATTTTTTTTTGTTTTTTTTTTAACTGCTGTATTAACATTTTGATAGTTAGCTTGCATGTTTCATGATAACTTAGTGTGGTATAAAAAAGAGTTTAATTGTTATTTAAATTTGATTTCAATTATGTTTCATTATATTTATGTACTTATGTTACTTAATTTAAATGAAAAGAGAAAGGAAATGATAGATTGGTTTATTATTTACAGAGACATTACTAACTGATTAAAAACTAGCTTTCTCTTACACATTTTTTAAATGATAAATGATAACATTTATGGATATTCAACAATGATGTTAACTTATTTCATTCATGTAATTTTGTTTGATTCTTGATCCATGTATTCATGCATTATTTCATGGCATTTGATTTCATGGATATCATAATTAATGAAGCTTACATGTTTTCTTTTCTGTGCTTCTTTCCTGTCTGTCTTTACTCTCCCCCCCCCCCCCCTTTACTCTTTTTTCCCCCTTCCCCCCCCCCCCTCCCCCCCCCCCCCCCCCCCCCCCACACCACACACAAAACTCTCTCTCTCTCCCTCTCTCTCAGTCTCCCTCTCTCCCTCCTCTCTCTTCTCTCCGTCTACTCTATTTGTTTTTCTCCCTCTCTCCCCTCCCTCTTATTGTTTCTCCCTCTTCTACTTACTTCCTCCTCCTCTCTCTCTTCTATTTGATGAAATCATTTACCACTTTCTTTTCATCCCAAGATGAGAAACTTTTTTTTTTCAAATCGAGCGAGGTCCATGACACAAATCACTTTGTACCTATGGTCTGTGGCTTCCACCGCTGTTATGTGCCACAGTCACTACCATCTTACAACACACAGGATTGGCTGGTTTCACTAGCGGCGGGAAAGTTTACAGAATTCTGCCAATCGGATAGCCCAACACATTGTCCTTTGTCAACGTACGAACAAAAACGGAAGCGAGGAAAGACCAAGTTTCAACACACTAGCCTCTGATTCCACTTCATTTGTTCAAACTCCAAATTCTTGTCTGTGAGAGCAGAGGTTTGACATAAATAACTTTTCTATTTATGTTTGAGTAATCACACTCCCAGAAAATATGCTCTATGTTGTCCTTAGTTTCTCTTCAGAAATCACAATTGTTATTCCCCACTATCCCCATTTCCTTTAAAACTACGTTAGTTCCAAGAATCCTGTGTACGATACGAAGCTGCGGCCATTTAAGTTTTATTTCCTGTATTTTATGACTTTGGTTGAAAACCTTTTCCCAAGAAATTTCTGTTCCCAGTTTTTCAGTCCATTTCTGGCACGAATTAGGAAGTTTGCTGTCAAATGTGAAAAGGTCATAGTACAGTCTTGATCCCTTGGATATAGAGTAATATTACTTTTAGAGCTCTTGGTTTTTCTGTTATATCTTGATTAATTGATATATTAAGGCCGGTTTGCTGTATATATTTCCTAATAGAGCTTACACAGCCGTAGTAAACCAAGAAGCATACATCCATATCATATTTTCTATTGAATTCGTTTAAAACTTAGAAAACTTCCGTTGTTTTTCAAAAAATGTGAAACACAGTAAACCCCTTTCCAAGTCCAATTATATCTGATTACATTATTACCAATTTTAAATTTATCATTATGAAAGACTGGCTCGGACAGTACATCCGATTGTGTTTTTGCTTTCAGGTGTCTACAAAAATCTCTATATGCCATGAATGAATGGTGGCTCCAGAATACATTAATGTATTTATTCAAAGGATAACAAGGACCATATTTTTCTATTTCTTCGAAAAAAGGATACATTACACAGGCAATATTTCCACTTGTGTTTTGTTGTTTTAGACAGTTTTAGAACATTAATATGCTTTTAACCCCCACCCCCCCCCCCCCCCCCCCCCCCCCCCCCCCCCCCCCCCCCCCCATATGCTTTTTATTGCAATTTTTCTACTTATTTTATCCCGTTTATCATTCCAAACAAACCAAAACACATTCTCTGGCAATCATTTATGAAGTCATCTGGTGGATTTGGAAGTAAAATCCATAGATGAATCAATTTAGATAAAATCAAAGATTTTAACACAGCAACTCGTCCAAGAGGAGTAATGTTTCTTTTCATCCATATTTTAAACAATGCTGTTATTTCTGATAATTTTTCAGCATAATTAATCTTTTCACAGTTTTTTACATCATTTGTGAACCATATTCCCAATATTTTAAACTTATCAGGGTTCCATTGTATATCTAAATGTTGCATATATTTCATTTTTGAGCCTTTCTTACTACCTAGCCATATTGCGTGTGTTTTATCTGCCTTTAGGAAAAGTCCTGAAAACTTTCCAAATTTCTCTATTAATTGGACAGATCTTTCAAAGGATATTTGATCTCCATTATTCATTAATTGTGTATCATCAGCAAATTGTGATATTTTATGTTCTTTATTGTTTATTTTAACACCTTTTATATATCTATCTTCTCTAATCATGATTGCTAAGATTTCTACACATAGTATGAATAGATAAGGCGAAAGTGGATCTCCCTATCTACAGCCCCTTTCAATGTGAAACCAATCCGAAGTTTGACCGTTAACTATAACAGTTGATTTCATGTTTTTATAAAATGTTTGTATCCAGTTACATATGCTATTTTCGAAACCATATTCTCTCAAAATTTTAAATAAAGATTCCTAGTCGAGATAATCAAAAGCTTTCTCAAAACTTAAACAGAGTAAAAGTCTCACTTCCAGATAGTTAATTAGGTCATAAATAAGCCGTATGTTATCCCTAAGATATCTATTTGCAATGAAACGTGTCTGATCTTCACTTATTAGGCTCGGAAGAACCTTCTTTTATTCTATTTGCGATGCATGCAGACCCAATTTTATACAGAACATTTAAAATTGAAATAGGTCTCCAGTTTTTTATATTCTCTCTCGATTTATCCGGTTTAGGTATGCAATAGCTTGTCGTTATTCAAATTTTCACATTTATTGTAAAACTATGTTATTGTAAAGTGGAAATAAATTTATTCAAACCAACAAGGCAAATTCACGAGAAAAAAAGTTTGAAAAAGGTTTCTCCACCCAACTAGAGCTAGTCACAAAAAGTTAAGGGCCAGACAGAAAAACTCTCACCAAAATAAAACGACATAACGCACAGGAAAACAGCTTATACCGTATTATATTTCATGTCTTTAGCTTTCATGTCAATGCCATTGCAATTGTGTCAATTCAATTTTTCTGGACAAAATCAAGGATCAAACATCATAACCCCTCTTTTTGAAAATCACAAAATTGACAATTCACAAGAAAGTTTATTGAAAAGCTTCAGTAGTGCGTATGTCCGCCATTTGCACCCACACATTCCACGCATCTAGGCCTCATGGACTGGATCAGAGTCACAAGGGTCTGTTGAGGCATGGCGTTCCACTCCTGCAGCAGAAATTGGAACAGTTGGTGGAGGTCAACAGGAGGAGGGTGGTTGTCGTGGACGCGGCGTTCCAGATGGTCCCAAAAGTTCTCAATAGGGTTCAAATCAGGCGAACGCGATGGCCAGTCCAGTCGTGGAACCTGCTGCTGCCTCAGGTAGTCGTTCACCACACGGGCGCGGTGTGGAGTGGCGTTGTCGTCCATGAGGGTGGCACCGGGTCCCATGGCTTGCAGAGTGGGGATAATCAACGGCCTCACGATTTCATCTCTGTACCTTACGCCAGTAAGTCTGCCTGGCACAAGGTGAAGGGGTGTCCTGCCATGAAGGTGGATGCCTCCCCATACCATCAGGGAGCCGCCTCCATAGCGATCGTGCTCACGAACACAGCCATCAGCAAGCCTCTCCCCTGGACGACGCCAGACGCGTACCCGGCCATCATTTCGGGACAGGGAGAATCTTGACTCATCGTGAAGAGGATGGTGCTCCATTGCTGCCTCGTCCATCGCTGATGACGTCGACACCACCTCCTTCTGGCCTGTCGATGGTGCTGTGTTAGTGGGAGACGGACGGCGGGCCTTCTTGAGCGGAGGTTGAAACTGTGAAGGCGACCTCGGACGGTCTGGCGACTTACGTTGATGTTAGTCGTTCTTCTCAGCTCCTGTCTCAGAGTGGTTGCATTGATGGTTCTGCTGCGGACTGCTGTCAGCATCAAGTAGCGATCGTCTTGCCTGTTGGTGATTCTGGCCACCCTGAGCGTGGTCGTTCCTCGGCTCTTCCAGTGTCTTGGTATCGCTGGTGAAGGTGTTGAATGACTGAGT
>JAFLJL010013437.1:0-15000 GCA_018398815.1 Conus ventricosus
ATTGTCAGAGGATCTCCAAAGGCGAAAGTCACACCGCTCTGTCGTCAGCATCAGCGATGTCTGTAGAAAAGGTCAGAGATGGGAATGTTCACACACACCACACACGGGATGCGGGTCGGTGACAAGACGTGAGAAGAGAGACGACTGGGGCAGAAATAACACTGCACAGGGGGTCGGGCTTCGCATGAGCGCGCGGCGCGCGCGCGCACGCACGCACGCACACAAACACACACACAAACGACACACTCGTCCCAAGATGTCGGACACAGTTAACATGAGATCAAGGGTATGTGATATTTCTCTAAACTGCTCATTAATTGATCAGGCTGACGGAGATCAGAAGCATGGGCAGCAGTTCGCTACAAAACATGAATGAGCAAGAAACAGCGCAAGAGAGTAGACATGTGGAAACGCAGGAAGAGAAGCTGATCCGATCAGCGAGCAATGCTGCCAGCGCGAGTACGTGAGGAGGCAAGGAGACGCCAGGGGAAAATCGGACACAGTTACATCGGACACAGTGAGTGTGATCGAGGAAATGAAAAATTGATTATCGGTTAATGTAATAGTTGTGTCAAGCTGGTAAACACGGATTCACGAACAGGAAAGGATGATTGAATAATATGATTGCATCTATAGAGTTGTCATGACACAAGAGTTTCGGACGATCATACTCAAACTGATAATCCTACTGTTCCCCGTACGCGAGATCGCAAAAATCGTTCCTACTGCCCCACAACATCCCGGACGACAAAAGAAATACAGGTAGGACAGAACAAAAGAGAAGAAAAATCTAAAGCAAGGAGGTTGGAAAAGTATTATGAAAAATTGACGTCAACGATTCACATGGACGTAAACGACCAGGAAAAAAGAAAACTGAATTTATTAGGCTAGATTCTAACAGAAAGAAGAGAACAAGATTTAGGCTCACTGTAGTTGCATGCTCCACGACTCAGTAATGAAGGAGTGAATGGGGGGAAGACTGGGGCCGTCATATGGCTTTTGAAACAACGGTTTTGCGATGAGTTATAGGACTGTAGACTTCCTCTGATGCTTCAGAACTTCCATCCTCTGACGAAAGCCAGCTGACGCAGTGGTTATCCATAGCGGACTAAATGACATTCGAGAGGGATCCCAAAAATTAGTCAGCAGAAAAAGTTCTCAAAATGTCGTCGGAGACTTCCCACTACTCACCCTGAAGTTAGGTCATTGTGAGTGAAACTCGCACGGTAAAAGGGATTTCGATCTCAACACGAAACGAGAGGCTTTGTAGCCTTGATACACAGAGTTGTTCATTATCAAAAACGTTTCATTTGTCTCACACTCCATCCTGCATCCTAGCAACCAGGGACACACAGATAAGGATTCACCCAACACCTAGGGGGGTCAAGTGTCCTTGCAGCAACCGTTGGACGGCATGTCATGGAGCTGTTTGGGGGGGATACCAAGAAGACTGGCAGACTGCGGAAGCAGAAACACCCCAGATAAATATCAACAAAGACTTCTGAGTGTCACCAGCCTTCCTGGAAACAGAGGTCCCTGGTGGAACATGTTTGATGTCTTTGCACAGAGTGGTTCTAAATATCAAACTTGAGAGACATTTAGAGGACAGTTTTTGAGGAAATTTTAGTTATGAACTCTGTTCCTCCGCCTTTAGCGATACTTTTTTTCGTGTTCTTTCCGATTTAGAACATTTTCAAAGTGTATGTGTTTTAGCTAAGTGTGGGCTACTAGTCACATTAATTTTGACAGTGAATTCATTTTCCCTTAAATATTCCCCCCCTCCTGTTTTGTTCGACATTTTAAGTCAGAAAGCAATTGTTGTTTAGCTTGCTTCGACCCCTGCCTGTTTCATGATGTCATCTGGTGAAAAGTATGCAATGGAATGTTAGATCTGTTCACAATATTTGCATTATGTTCATTCTACATCTGGCGAATAACATGTACCAAGCACTTATTTTCAATCATCAACGTGGAAATGAAACTAAACTGACCAATACAGGTTTTTATTATCCACCTGTGTATGAGCAAGTTGAGGTACTTCTAAAATTCAGTGCAGCTATATATATTAAAGAAGGGTTAGATTACGAAGTACGCTCCTCCCCTTGCACAATTAATACTCACGGTTTACATTTGTGTGCAGTCAAGTAAAATTTAATGAAAATTCATACAATAAAAGTAATTTCTGCCGTACATACCTAAAGACCCCATGAATTTAAACACGATTGGTTACATACGCTTTCAAGATAAAGAAAAGTGGCTGATAGCAGGGGAGTTTAACGCTCATTTCCCCATTTGGGTAAAAGATTGTGCATCAGTTACTAGTAACGCTTTGTGGAAATAAGTTTGTTTATTGTTTATATATGCTTAACGATGGCCTGCCATCACTTGATTCGGACATCTCAACACACAGGGCATCAGCAATTGATTAAACTTTGGTATCTCGTAGTAGCCCAGAACGTAGATGGGTAACGTTTAATGATACTTGGTAGCGATCATCTTCCCATTATTATAAACTTTTAATGAAATGACAGTCTATGAATCTCACGTAGTATAAAATTCCATAATATAAGAATATAACTTGCTGACTGGGAGAAATTCAAAAATAGTCTGGATGCTTGTCATATGAAAGTGTTGATATATAATTGACAATTATATTCATTACTTTACTTGTCCATTCTTTGAGTGCTGATGTAGGCAATTCAAAGTTCCAGCCAGTCAATCAAACAAACATTCAGGAAAATATCTGGTGGACACCAGCTCAGCTGTGATGCAGCCGTAAATTAGGAGAAATCAATGTTTAGATATTATCCAAAAAGGACAAATCACGAGAAATCTAATTGCTAAAAGAAAAAGCAAATCATCAAAAGCAATTGGTATTAGCGCAGGCGAAAGCAATACTGGTCTTTTCTGTACAAAGAAATTTCAACCTTACAGATCTCCATAAGTTTGGAAAGGTTTCATGAATGAAAAAAGGTGTAATTTGCCTCTCTTGTCTATAAGATGAAGACAAAAATTTCGTCAAAATCCGGAAAAGGCAGAATGATTCGCTGATTGTTTAGACTCTATGCGTCTGAAGGGTCTGGCCATAAAAATAAAAACATATAGAAATGAAGAAGAAGGAAAAGACGAATACAAGATCCAGTTTTAGTGACAACAGTCACTTCATCAATGCTCCAAAATTCTTTTGATGAAGGAAAGATGCACTTATTATCTCTTCCCCAATAAGAAAATCATCTGTAGGAGTTGATATAGTTTTAATGATATGCTTTAAAAACTTCGCAGATAACTTTGTTGTATTGTTGCTAAATTGTTTCAGAAATGTTGGGTTGAGGGTGTTATGCCAGACACTGGAAACAGGTCTGTCATCGTTCCTATTCTAAAGCATGGTAAAACTCCAGTGGACAACATAGTTACAGGCCAATTGCTCTATCCTCACAACATGTAAAACTTCTGGAAGAGGATTATTTTAAGGATGATTGGTTCTTATTGTGAAGTAATAAAATCATTCCATTAAACAAGCCAGGTTTCGAAAGCAGGTTGCAATCGATAATTTTGGTTTGAACTTACAACAAACAAACAACTGTTTGCGAGAAAGGGAAAAAAAACGTTATTGCAACTTTCTTTGATATCAAGAAAGCCTATGACCAAGGTCTGGCATGCCAAGCTTCTTTATAAAACTTAACTGACTGCTTTATCGGGTTCCATCTTACCATTCATTAAATGCTTTTGGAGTAAAAGAAGTATACAGTTAGAGTAGGGGATTTCATATTCAAATTTTAGATTTCTTCACATGGGCTTGCACTAAGGTTCAGTAATTGCACCTTGTTATTTATATATCTTGATGATCGATTTGCCATAACATTTGTCAAAACATGTAGTTTAGTCAATAGGCAGATGATATCTGTATATTGATGAATGTTATTATGAAAAGTAAAAATACATCTTAAAGGGCATTAAACTATATCAAGAAGCTATATCAAAGGGAACTTGATAAAATAAACAATTATATGGTCACAAATGTCTTGCATTATCTTCAGAAACGACTCTTATGATGCTTTTCAATATATGGTAGTAATAATGCTGAGCTACTCATGTTTAAAAATTGAAAACGAAACAATTCAGTACCCAAGGATTCGGTAAATTTTTGGGTTTGTTCTTACAACAAAGCTTACGTTGGGAAACGCTCATATCAACCATATTGTGACTAAAGCAAGAAAATGCTTAATTTTTTTTAAGTAATAAGTAAACAATACTGGGGACAAGTCAAGCAAAATTTTGAAACCAATCTTAGCAACAACATTAATTCGATCAAAATTATCCTATGGACAAGAAATATTTTTAGGTTCTCTCGAAATTAATTACTTAAGAAACTTAAAGTATCACGACTGCAAAGGATACAGGCTTGTCTTGTGTGTACCCTTTCACGCATCATACCTTCGGAAACTTATAAAGAAATTGGAGAATTGCCTTTGGATGATAGCGAAATCTTGCATGTGCAAGTACGCGTCTAAGGGACTCAACCACTGACGACTTTGTCTAGGAAGTAGTACAAATAAACAGAAAATAAATTATCCTAACGGGCCAGACAGATATCTTCATAATGACAATTGGCTCATAGGTTCTGACTACTTAAGTTAAAGAGTCGGAATTAAATCACAGTGTATTGATGCTCAGCAAGTTGTTTCTCCTTACTCTAATGGGTGATGAATAACCCATTTTGATTATCAATTAACTGATGTGAAGAAGAATGAATCCAAGATATTATGCAATGTGAAGTCGATTTTAAACTAGAGTATAAAATACCAAAATCATTTAAGGTATACACAGATGCTCACTCTTAGTTGAACACCGTGCTGGTTCAGGGTTTGTTTACAGCTTTAAAAAAAAGAAAAGTATATTCATTGTTAAAAATCGATCAATATTTACCGCCGAACTCGTTTGCGATACTTTGGCTCTTAATTACATAGTTGATTTTCCGTTGAACATTTTTAATATTTTTTTATGCGTCGATTCTCAGTCCGTACGTATGATTTACGTTCATTTGTTACAAGTAAAAAAAATCCAAAATTATCGCAAAGAAAATCAATCTAAATGATTAACATTTTATGTTTAAGGGACAATATCACCTTTTGTGGGTTCCTTCACACGGTGGATTATATTCAAACGATTGTGCTGATAGAGGCGCAAAAAGAAGGTGCAAGGCAAGTCAGGGATCAAAGAAATAAAATCATTTATCCGTTTACAGAAGGGTATCATTTACTAGAGCCAAGCATCGTGGAACAAAGTTCAAAATCTTCATAGGATGGAGAAATTTCTCTGGTCTCTTATGGAATTCGGTTTCTAGTTTAACAAACAATATAGTGTTGTATTATAGCAACAGTTTTTTCAAATTTAGACACAATACTTCGCTCTCTTATAGTTTAAACGGATATCTGTCCAGTAATAACACACATACACCACAAAATTCAGCAAGAATAAATCTTAAAAAATGTAGCGAAGCCCAGAGAAGGGGACAAACGAGTCACAAGGGACAAAACAAAGCGTTTCGACATCTTGGTCTTGTAGGTGTTATATAAACGAATAAAACACGAAAATTACTTTAGCTTTTGATCGCTTAGATCGCTTAGGGTTTCAGCGAAGGTAAGAAGTCAGAATCTTACATGTCTGTGCGGTGAACAAATTTCAAACCAACACATTCTTGTGGAATGCAGAGATTGAGACTGTTTTACCGGATATTTCTGAAAGTTCGGTTGACCAGTATTCTTGAGAATTTTAGTTTGTGTTTAGATTTTTGCGAAGTGTTTACTACGCGTCTATAGGAACATTTGTTTATTATAGTTTTGAGTTATGATTCAAAATAGTTATTTAAAGTTGGCTTTCCTTACCCTTTTTTTTTATTGCAAGATTGTTAAAGATGCTTTTTTTTTTTTTTTTTTTTTTGTGGTATATGATTGCTAGTTGACCCACCCACCTCCTCCTCATGCTCCCCCTCTCTCAAATCCTTTCCCTTAGTCTAATATACTTAATGTGGAAAGACGTTAAATTGAAGACAACAACAACAACAACAACACACACACACACACCACACACACACACACACACACACACACACACACACCACAAAATACATAGATACATACACACACACAAACACACACGCGCGCACGGACACCCCCCCCCCCCAACACCAACACACACACACACTCGCGCGCGGCGCGCGGCGCTCACATACTACATACAACACTCCACAACCACTCTCTCTCTCTCTCTCTCTCTCTCTCTCTCTCTCTCTCTCTCTCTTCTCCTACTCTCTGTCTCTCTATCTCTCACACACAAACCACACACACACACTCGACACACTGCCTCTCTCTTCTCTCTCTCTCTTTTCTGTATCTATCTAATCTATATATCTATCTAGCTATCTTTCACACACTCAACACCCACACACACACACACACACACACATATATTTTTATATATATATATATACAGCACGCACGCGCGCGCACACACACTCACTCACACTACACACACACACATACGCACGCACACATACATACACACATACAGACTTACACATGCACACACACGCAATACATACATACATAATTACATGCATTACATACACACAAGCACTAATTATACCATTCACTCTCATACATACATACATACATAAAATACACACACAAATATATATACATACATACATACATGGCAGGGTCAGGACTGAAGATAGACAGAACAGAGTTACTTTTATACATGCAATAGATACCTAGATGCATACATGCATCATCTTATTACTTAAACTTTGCATAATACATACCACATATGCATACATACATACATACATACAACACACAAGCACACATACATACATACATACAATACATAACATACATACAATGCATGCATACATTCATACATAATACATACATACATACAATGCATGCTTGCATTACATGCATGATACTTACATGCATAATCCATACATTTCAATTAATTTATGCATCAAACTTTCTGTCAAATCAACAACAATGCCACGTAGTCCAGATTGCAGGCGCATCGATAAAAGTTATCTTTCATATACTCTCTCTCTCTCTCTCTCTTTTCTATCTCTCTCTCTCTCTCTCTCTCTCCTCTCTCTCTCTCTCTCCTCTCTCTCTCTCCCTCCCTCTTTCTCTCTCTGTTCCCACGCCACTTTCTTCTCCGGGGTGGCTCAATTCTTTGTCAATCAGTGTTTAGTCAGTGATACTATTCAAAGCACAGTATGAAAGTCATTCATCTGTCAGTTTCAATGGGGTTCGTGAGGGATTACGCCTTGACCAAAACACGCATAGACCCATTTCATGGACAAGACTTTGCTCAGTTATTTTGCGGTGTTGGTTTACATTTGGTTATGGGCAGACCGAACATGAAAGTCCTGTAACCACTCTTTATGAACTATGTAGTGAAACTTATTACAAGAACAAACCACTTTCGTGCTAAAATCGGCTTCACTAAGAGCATAGCAAAGAGGCGGTACTTTTGAAATTTGCGCTCATAGCATGGTTTGTATGAAAGTGTCAATGATTATGAAACCTAGTGTCGGATATGCACCGTGTTTCGATGGCGATGAAGCAATGAGGAGATCAGGTTTCAGCTCGGTAGATCTTCAACACCGTTTATGAGACAGGCTATTTGAAAAACCATCACAAAATCCGTTCGCAACTGCATTATGTAGTCTTTTCTGAATGATTTCACGCATCTGTCGTGTCTTGTGTGTAGAGGCCCCTCAGTTGACGACATCATTCATGGCATGGGAATTTGTTCAGAAACGAACCCGACACAAAGCACTCTCTCTCCGGTATGTATCAGGATAGAAGATGTTATTCACTGCATGGTCTCCAGCTGATATTAGGGACGTCCCTTGCTGATGAAACCTGGTTTTTTGGTCATTGTCGGTGGTGTTTGGTGAGGTGTCTATGGAGTGGGTCACTGCCGCATCTGGTAATTGCAACCGGATGATCTCCATTGCTGTTTGCAGCTGTGAAATGGCGTGTATCTTTGTCCATTTGCATTGTCTTGATTTGCGGCTTTACAATTGTTTAGAATTACCTGTAGCGCATTTGAATACCCCATCATCAGAAGCTGGAGTACTACTCCGTAACTGTCGCCGTGTTCATCGGAATTCCAGACTTAGATCCAGGTCGCACACACCAGCTCATGGGCTCACACGAAGGAAGACGTGACCAGTTGCCTTGCTGCCTTTCCTTAACTTCCTTCGGTGTCTGTGGAATATCTCCAAAATTGCTGTCGTTGGATCGCGTGAGGCACTTTTATCTTTTCCATGTGGAGATGGAAACTGTTGCGCGCTTACTACATTCTGACATGTTGGTCAACATTTTCAGAACAGAGTTCTGGAAAGAGAAGATGCCGTTTTGGCGTAGCGTAGTACATGGTACTTGTTTCACAGACCAAGGACCGCCTTGTTTTCGGGGAAAGGAACTTTGTGCGCTCGATTGGTAGAAGAGTTCAGCTTGAGATGAATGCGAACAAAATCAGCTATATAATCTTCCAGTGTTCTTCAGGAGTCTTTTTTGTTTGGAAATTTTGAAATTGCTGTATTAAAAGGTCAATTTGGAGAAGCACCCTCGAAGTTACAGCCTCAATTTTCCTTGCAAACGGCAACGGTTGAAAGCGAAATTCTTTCTAGCGCTCTTTCGAATTCCTCGCTCGCCACTGCGCCAGTTGCTCTTTCTCAGAAGTTAACAGTCAGATTTGTTGACATCCACGATATTGGTATGGCTCATCTTTTCCTTACAGTGTCAAGTGGGACGTTCTCAGTACATCTGTAGAAGCCCAGTTGTTTCTGTGCGTTGTCCATGACGGTGCACACTTTCTTGTGTTTCACTTCCATTCGGTGTAATGCAGGAAGGTTTCCGTCTTATTTATCATTTTTGTAAGCTCTCTCACAGCAAGCACTAGCACATACATCATCCATGTATGCCTGACATGGAGAAGGCATTGAAGTGGTCGTGAACGGTTGCTCCATCCATCGATTCAGGGTCGTCAAACGCCTGAATGAAGACAACAGCAGGACCACGGACAGCCTTGCACGATGCCTGGTAATCTGGGCGTGGACGTGTTCCGTCTGCACCTGGAATGTAGGTTGGTGTAGATATCCGCCGTCAGTCGATGATTGTGTGGGGAATTCCGGCGCTCTGCATCGCATCCAACATCGCTCTGTGTTCAATGCTCCTTGGCGTCCTTGATGTCACGAAAGTAGTGTAGACTGACTTGATACATGCTTGAAGTTCTCAATTTGCAGTTTCTCAAGCTGAATACGTGTCTTGAAGACCGTTTTTGGGATAGACCCTTTCTGTTTTGATGACAGCCTTCTGGTCGAAAATTCATGGGTAAAAGCTACTTTGCTATAACTTAGTAGATCTTGTACAAAGACGTCACACAAGGCAAATAGGTCTCCAATCACAGGCTGCATCACATTCCCTTCTTTTTGGGAAGTAAAGTGATCGTGGGCTGTTTCAATTCAGTGGGATTCTTTTGTTTCTCAGCAAATGTTAAATATTGCGTCAAAGGCAATGACAGTCTACGTTGCGAGGTTGTTCAGAAAAGATATTCAACTCCTTCATATTCAGCCTGTGTTAGTCTTCAGGCGATGTCACCCACAGATATTCACTACGTCCTCGGTGAAGGGTCTAACTGCAGTCTTTCTTCAGGAGAAAGTAAGGGGCGATGTTGACAGGCCAGGGCGTAGGGGGCGGGGATATTCTAATACCTTTTCACTCTTCTGCTGGGAAAAACTCCAGTCAAACACATGCATTCAATGGGACATGTGGGTCGTGCTTTGATCTGCTGTCGTTCGTGATGATCTCAATGCACGTTTCTGGTTGCTTAACCAAAAGCTGCGTTAGCTCATGCTTTTCCACGCCTCCGCGCTCATGTGCTTGATCTGTCTTCCACGATATGCCTGAAGTGTTTCCTAGACTTGGGAGATGGTGTGGTCAATGTAGTGAAGAGCTTTTTCGATTTTCTGGCCGCAACGCATCTTTCTCCGTTCATGCTGCATTTGTTCGGCGATTTGAATGGGTAACTTGTTGAAAGCTCTCTCAGAACGCGAAGTTCTAATTCCGGTGCCTGTGAGCCTCTTCGTTTGGCAGTCATCGTCATCGTAGGGTGACGTACGCTGCGCTTCCAGAAGAAAGCGGAGGAGTTTCTTGAACTTTGCCTAGGAGTCGTAGCACGGTCGGGAAAGCGTGAGCAAAATTGACGGCATCTGCATGCTTCGCTTCGGATTTAGACTCAGAAACAGCCGCTCGGTTCGTGCGGGAAGTATGTCCACTGGGCGTCGTGTGGACTGCTCTTCAAAGGCGCCCACGGTTCCGGGTGGCAATGTCCAGTGGCATGTGTGTTGAACCCGTTGGCAGGGGCTGTCCTGGTCGTTGAATGGGTACAACCACACGGTGGTTTTGCACAGAAGAGAAACGCAGATTTCATGAAGGCTCAGTAAAACTTAGAAGAAACTGTAGATTCACAAGGCACAAGCAATCTATATTGAATCCCCGGAGACACAATTTCAGCTAAGTCCAGAGAACACATAAACTTCGGATTCGATAGATCGTACCGTTGATCTAAAACAAATATTACTTCTCGATGTATTGATATTACACGAGAAGTTAATTTTTGTAATACATACATACATTTCATACATTACAAATCCATTACACCCCCCCCCCCCCGTAAGCATGCATGCATGCACACATGCATTCATACACACACACATACAATACATTAATTACATTACATACATACAGAAATACTTACATGCATGCTGCAGCATGCATGCATACTTGCTTACTACTTTCATACTTTCTTACACATATACCGAAAGATCTCGTGTCGGGATGGACAAATGTTATATCGACAGGAAGAACACGATACCTCTCTTACATAACATGCCCCCCCCCCACCTCCTCCCCCCCCCCCCCCCCCCCCCCCCCCCCCCCCCCCCCCCCCCCCCCCCCCCCCCCCCCCCCCCACCCCCCCCCCCCCCCCACCCCCCCCCCCCCCCACCCACCCCCTTTACCACAGAAAGGTTCAGAGAACTCGGATAAACACGTACACCCGCACAACACAAGCAACATCCAAGTCTCTCCCTCCTCCCTACTCCCTGCCCCCACCCCTTCCCCGCCCCCTTCCTCGTCCACCCCTCCCCCTTCACACCAGAAGGTCAGAGAACTGGGATAAACACGTCAACACACAACCACCATGCAACAAACCAAGTCTCTCCCCCCCCCCCTCCCCTATCCCTCCCTCCCCCCACCCCCCCCCTCCCCCCCACCCCCCCCCCCCCCCCCCCCTCCCCTCCCCGCACGTATCGGAGAGAAGGCAGCTTGAGAAGGGAGAACGACTGGCTCATAAAAAGAAAAACCATGCTTTCGCGCGCGCGCTCGCACGTACAGCACGCACACACACACATACATACATACATACATACAGATACATACACACACATGCACACATACATACATACACACACATACATACATACATACATAAATACACACAAAATATATACATACATACATACTGCAGACAGACTGACAGATAGACAGACAGAGATACATATATACATGCATAGATACATAGATGCATACATGCATACATACATACATAACATACACATATGCATACATACATACACATATGCATACATACATACATACATACACACCACACGCACACATACATACATACATACAAACATACATACATACATACAATGCATGCATACATACATACATACATACATCATACATACAATGCATGCATGCATACATGCATGCATACATACATGCATACATCCATACATATCAATTACATTAATGCATCAACTTGTCAAATCAACAACAATGCACAGTAGTCCAGATGCAGGCGCATCGATAAAAGTTATCTTTCATATACTCTCTCCTCTCTCTCTCTCTTCTCTCTCTCTCTCCTCTCTTCTCTCTCTCTCTCTCTCTCTCTCTCTCTCTCTCTCTCTCCCTCCCTCTTTTCTCTCTCTGTCCCCCCGCCTTTCTCTCTCCGGGTGGCTCCAATTCTTTGTCAATCAGTGCTTTAGTCAGCTGATACTATTTAAAGCACAGTTTGAAAGTCATCATCTGTCAGTTTCAATGCTGGTCATGAGGTGATTCCGCCTTGACCAAACACGCATAGACCCAATCATGACAGACATGCTCAAGTATTTTTGCGAGTTGTTTACATTTTGTTATGGGCAGACCTAACATTGAAAGTCCTGAAACCACTCTTTATGAACTATGCTAGTGAACCTATACAGAACAACCACTTTCGTGCTAAATCCGGCATCACTAAGAGCATAGCAAAGAGGCAGGTACTTTTGAAATTTGCTCTCATAGCATGTTTGTATGAAAGTGTCAAATGGATTTGAAACCTCGATGACGAATGCCACCGAGTTTCGATGGTCGATGAAGCAGAGATCAGGTTTCAGCCTCGGTAGATCTTCAACACCGTTATTGAGACAGGCCTATTTGAAAACCATCCACAAAATCCGTCGCAATGCATTTCTGTAGCTCCTTTCTGATGATTTCAACGCATCTGTCGTGTCTTTGTGTGTAGAGGCCCCTCAGTTGACGACATCCATTCAAGGCATGGAATTTGTGTCAGAACGAAACCCGCACAAAGCACACTCTCTCCGGTAAGTATCAGGATAGTAGATGTTATTCACTGCATTGGTCTCCAGCAGCTATAGACGTCCCTTGCTGATGAACCTGGTTATTTGGTCATTGACGTGGTGTTGGTGAGGTGTCCTATGGAGTGGGTCACTGCCGCATCTGGAATTGCAACCCGGATGATTCTCCCTTGCTGTTGCAGCTGCTGAAAATGGTGTGTATCTTTGTCCATTTGCATTGTCTTGATTGCGCTGTACAATTGTTTAGAATTACTGTAGCGCATTTGAACTACCCCATCATCAGAAGCTGGGAGTACTACTCCGAAACTGTCGCCGTGTTCATCGAATTCCAGCTTAAGATCCAGTCGCACACACAGCTCATGGAGCCCAACGAAGGAAGAACGTGACCAGTTGACCTTGCTGCCTTTCCTTAACTTCCCTTCGGTGTCTGTGGCATATCCTCCAAAATTGCTGTCGTCTGGATCTGCGTGAGGCACTTTTCTCTTTTCCATGTGGAGATGGAAACTGTTGCGCGCTACCATTCTGACATGTTGGTCATCACTGTTCAGAACAGAGATCAGGAAGGAGATGCGTTTGGCGTAGTACATGGTACTTGGTTTCAACAGACCAAGGCCGCCTTGTTTTTCGGGGAAGGAACATGTGCGCTCGATTGGTAGAAGAGTTCAGCTTGAGATGAATGCGAACAAAATCAGCTATCTTATCTTCCAGAGTCTTCAGGAGTCTTTTTTGTGAATTTTGAATTGCTGTAATAAAAGGTCAATTTTGAAGAAGCCATGACGTTTACAGCCTCAATTTTCTTGCACAACGGCAAAGGTGAAAGCGAAATTCTTCTAGCGCTCTTTCGAATTTCCTCGCTCGCCTGCGCCAGTTGCTCTTTCTCAGAAGTTCCAGTCAGATTTGTTTGAAATCCAAGATATTGGTATGGCTCATCTTTTCCATACAGTGTCACGTGGGACGTTCTCAGTCACATCTGTAGAAGCCCAGTTGTTTCCTGTGCGTTGTCCATGAACGGTGGCACACTTTCTGTGTTTCACTTCCATTCCGGTGTAATGCAGGAAGGTTTCCGTCTTATTTTATCATTTTTTGTAAGCTCTCCTCACAGCAAGCACTAGCACATACATCATCCATGTATGCCTGACATGGAGAAGGCATTGAAGCTGGTGTGAACGGCTGCTCCATCCATCGAATCCACGGGTCCACGCCTGAATGAAGACAACAGCTGACCACGGACAGCCTTGCACGATGCCTGGTAATCCTGGGCGTGGACGTGTCTCCCGTCTGCACCTGGAATGTAGAGTTGGTGTAGATATCCGCCGTCACGTCGATGATGTGCTGGGGGTATCGGCGCTCTGCATCGCATCCAACATCGCTCTGTGATCAATGCTCCCATAGGCGTCCTTGATGTCAACGAAAGTAGTGTAGAACTGACTTGATACATGCTTGAAGTTCTCAATTGCAGTTTTCAAGCAGAATACGTGTTCTTGAAGACCGTTTCTTGGGATTAGACCCTTCTGTTTGATGACAGCCTTCTGGTCGAAACAATCCATGGTAAAAGCCTACTTTGCACTAACTTCATGTAGATCTGTACAAAGACGTCAACAAGGAAATAGGTCTCCAATCACCAGGCTGCATCACATTCCCTTCTTTTTGGGGAAGTAAAGTGATCGTGGCATGTTTCCAATCAGTGGGAATTCTTTTGTTTCTCCAGCAAATGTTAAATATTGCCGTCAAAGGCAATGACAGACGTTGCAGATGTTGTTTCAGAAAAGAATATTCAACTCCATCATATTCAGGCGCTGTGTTATTCTTCAGCGATTTCACCACAGATATCACTTCGTCCCGGTGAACGGGTCTAACTGCAGCTCTTCTTCAGGAGAAAGAGGGGCGATGTTGACAGGCCAGGGCGGAGGGGGGAGGGGATATTCTAATACCTTTTCACTCTTCTGCTGGAAAAACTCCGTCAACACATGCACTTCAATGGACAAGTGGGTCGTGCTTCTGATCTGCTGTCGTTCTTGATGATCTCAATGGCACGTTTCTGGTTGCTTAACCAAAGCTGCGTTAGCTCATGCTTTTCCACGCTCCGCGCTCTGTGTTGATCCTGTCTTCCACGCATATGCCTGAAGTGTTTCCTAAGACTTGGGAAGATGGTGTGTGTCAATGTAGTGAAGAGCTTTTTCGATTTTCTGCCGCAACTCATCTTTCTCCGATTCATGCTGCATTTGTTCGGCGATTTGAATGGGTAACTTGTTGACAGCTCTCTCAGAACGCGAAGTTCTAAATCCGGAGCCTGT
>JAFLJL010013437.1:27500-29271 GCA_018398815.1 Conus ventricosus
TCTCTCTCTCTCTCTCTCTCTCTCTCTCTCTCTCTCTCTCTCTCTCTCCTCTCTCTCTCTCTCCTTCCCAGTCTCTCTCTCTCTCTCTCTCTCTCTCTCTCTCTCTCTCACACACACACACACACACACACACACACACACACAGTAAGAGAGAGAGAGAGACGAGAGAGAGACAGAGAGAAGAGAGGGGGACGGAAGGGAGGGAGCGCGAGAGAGAGAGACAGAAAGTGACACAGAGAAACAGTGAGAGGCGCGCGCGCATGCACAGACAGACAGACAGACAGACAGACACACACACACACACACACACACACACACACACACAACACACACATACAGAGAGAGAGAGGGGGGGACACACACACACACACACACACACACACACACACACACACACACACACACACACACACACACACACACACACACACACACACGTACATACAGAGAGAAAGAGGGGGGACACACACACACACACACACACACACACACACACACACACACACACACACACACAGAGAAGGGACAGAGGCAGACAGAGAAAGACAGACAGACAGACAGAGACAGGCAGACAGACAAACAAACAGAGGCAGAGACAGAGACAGACAGACAGACAGACAGAGACAGAAAGAGATGGAGTTCAAAGAGGAAACCGGGCAAGGCAGATGAAAGACAAAAGGGATGCTGGGGTGACAAGGGAAGATAGGTGGGAGATGGGGGGGAGGGGGGGGGGGGAACACAGCTTTATTTTTCCGTTCCGCGCGAGACACTTAGTGAAAGGGCGAACAAACAATTTAAGGCTTGCACATTTCTGATCCAACATTTTTGTTGCTGTAGTCCGAGCAGAGGCATGTATCAAATTTGTGTACTAGTTAACTAGGGAAAATTGACATACCCAGAAAGTGATGACGTTATTTTTTCACAATTTTATGTGTGCTGTCATTTTTCTACTATTGCCTGGTCACTTGCGTACAAGCTTTCATACCGTATCTACGTTATGTTCAGGAAAATCAACCTAGTCGAGTTTGGTATTAAAAGAATTGTCAGGAAATCGCCAATTGAGTCATCTCAAGAGCGCAAATATATCACATTTTTCATGACAACCACTAATTATCAAACCGAAAGCCCCATTTGTAATGGCCGCTCAGCAATGCCGAACACATTGCTGCCAGACCGGCTATGCACAGATGACATTCAGTTCACCGAGTACAGTGCGGTTAGCTGGCTGGTGGGGAGCGGCCTGCAGAAAAAAAAAAAAAACCTTTCCCTGACCTGCATTCACGGCTTGGCCTCTGCAGCTGCGGGTGAGCTGTAAACTCCCCTGCCTCTCAAAACTAAATGGGCCTAACTTGCTCTGAACAGCCGTGGGGAGGAGAGGGATGGAGGGGGCAGGAAGAGGCAGTGGTGATGGTGGGGGAGAGGTGTGGCAGTGGGGTTAGGGAGATGTGCCAGGCTCCAGAGAGACACACAGACTACACCGCCACTCCTGCCACGTCGTGACGAGAAGGGAAATGCCTGAGCGATGGAAGTGAAAGTTGAGCAGGTGAACACACACATAATGCACGCACACACGCGCTGACGCGCGCTCGCACGCACACGTGCACGCACACACAAACGCACTTATGTGTGCTCGCATGCGCGTACGCACGCACACACTCACGAGCGTACGCGCACACACACACACACACACACACACACACACACACACACACGCTATCTTCAGTTCTCATAGGCACTGTCACTCACACAAGCATGCATGCATGCATCACTT
>JAFLJL010013438.1:0-20081 GCA_018398815.1 Conus ventricosus
GATCATCTCTTTCCTGGCGCTATGCGGCAGCTGCCAAGGTTTTTTTTAATCGAGTGACTCGCACAGTTCTCCTGATAAGACATTACAGAAGCGAAAAGAAAGAAGTAGGAGTTAAAAGAGAAATGATAGAAGGACAGGAAGAAGAACGGAGGGGGGGGGGGGGGGTGAGGCAGAAGAGGAGAAGAAGGTAGAAAGAGAGTAGGGGACGAATAAGGAGGAAGACGAGAAGAGGAGAGAGAGAGAGAGGAGGAGGAGGGGGGGGGGGGGGGGGGGGGGAGAAGAAAGGGGAAAGAGAAGAGAAGAAGGAGAAGGAAGGAACCTGGAAGAAGAAGAAGAAGAAGAAGAAGAAGAGAAGAAGAAGGAAGAAGAAGAAGAAGAAGAAGAAGAAGAAGAAGAAGAAGAAGAAGAAAAAGAAGAAGAAAGAGAAAGGAGGGGAAGAAAAAGGGGAGGGTGAGAAGAAGAAGCATAGAAAGGGAATGAAGGTGCAGGAACGAGAGAGGGAGGTAACGAAGAGAGAAGAGAGGAGAGTGACGGAAAAAAAAAAAAAACGGGAAAAAAGAAAGGAGATGTACAGACGAAGACAAAGAAAGGGAAGGAAGAAGATGTAGAAGAAGAAAATATAGAAAGAAAGGAGAGGAGAAGAAAAGGGATGACGGAGTGGAACAGAGAGAAGTGGGAGAGGAAAGCGACAGAGGGGAAGGACAGTAGAGGAAGGAAGAAAGAGGGAAAGACAATACTTCGGGCCAGAAAAAAGAAAAGAAGAAGGGGGGAGGGAGGGGGGGGATGTTACGGAAAGACGAAATGAGCGTGAGAAAGATTAAGGAGAAGGGAAAGGAAGAGAAGAAGGAGAGAAAAAAGTCGGAGAGGAGAAGAACAAGACAAAGGAGGGATGAGAGAAGAGAAGAAAACCAAGGACAGAGAGGAGGAGACGAAGGAGAAGAAGAAGAAGAAGAAGAAGAAGAAGAAGAAGAAGGAGGAGGAGGAGGAGGAGAAGGAAGAGGAGGACGAGGAGAAGGAGGAGGAGGAGAAGGAGGAGGAGGAGAAGGAGGAGGAGGAGGAGAAAAAGGAGAAGGGGAAGGAGGAACAGGAGAAGAAGGAGGAGGAGGAGAAGAAGAAGGAGGAGGAGGAGGAGAAGTAGAAGAAGAAGAAGAAGAGAGAAGAAGAAGAAGGAGCAGGAGGAGGAGGAGGAGAAGAAGAAGAAGAAGAAGAAGGAGGAGGAGGAGGAGGAGGAGAAGGAGGAGGAGGAGGAGGAGGAGGAGGAGAGGAGGAGGACAAGAACGAGAACAAGAAATGAAGAAGGTAATGTTGCTTATAGCCCTTTTTCGCCCGAAAAAAGGGCTTTATCGGGGTGGGGAAGAAGTAGAAAAAGGGGAAAAGGAGAGGAAGAAGAAGGAGGAGGAAAAGAAGAAGAAAAAGAAGAAGAAAGAAGAGGGGGAAAAGAAAAAGGGAAAAGAAAAACCCAAAACAACAAACAAAACAACAACAACAAAAACATAAAACAGCAAAAAGAAGAAGACAAAAGAAAAAACAAGAAAAAGAGCAAGAAAAACCAAAAAACAAGAAGACAAGAAGAAGAACAAGAGAAGGGAAGAAGAAGGAACAAAAAAACCCAAGAACAAAAAGAACAACAAGAAAAAGAACAAGAAAAAAAGAGCAAGAAGAACAAAAAGAAGAAACAAGAGAAAGAAGAACAAGAAGAAGAACAAGAAGAACAAGAGAAAAGAAGAAAAAGAAGAAGAAAAAAGAGCAAGAAAAACCCCAAAAAGGGAAGAACAAAAAGAACAAGAGCAAGAAGAACAAGAAGAAGAAAAAAAGAGCAAAAAAGAACAAGACAAAGGGAACAAGAAAAAACAAGAGAAAGAAGAACAAAAAAGAAGAAAAAGGGAAAAAAAAGAAAAAGCCCAAGAAAAAAGAAAAAGATGAAAGGGAAGAAGAAGAAGAGAAGGGGAAAACGGGGGGAAAAGGACCCAGAAAGAAGGGAAGAAGAAAAAGAAAAAGTAAAAGGGGACAGGAGAAAAAGAAGAAAAAAGGGAAAAAGGGAAAAAAGGAAAGTCGTGGGGACAGTAAAAAAAGAAGACCCAGGTTGAAGATGCGGGAAAGGGATGAAGAAAGGGGGGGGATAGAGGAAGAACAAAAGAAGGAGAAGGGGGAAGAAAAAGGGAAAGGGACGGGGTACCAACATTTATTTTTACCAACAGGCTGCAAAACAAACATAAATTTGCCCCAAAAACCTGGTTTAAAGGGGGAACCGGGGGTTTATAGACTGGACAATTGTTTTTTTTTGACAATGTTTTTTGTCTGAAGTTTGATTTACCTTCTTTTTCTCTTGTGCCCCCAAAGGGTTTGCTTACCAGGTAGGTCCCAAAAAGAACAAATGAAAACAAAAAGGGAAGGGTACTGTTAGGGAAAACCACCTGTAGAGAACGGGAAAAACCTTCATTCTAACCCCAAAACTTTCCCCCTTTCCCACCGGTTTTTGGGCAAAAAAAGGGGCCCTTTAAAAAACCCGCCTTTTCCTGGGGCCCGGAAGAGAGAGAGGGGAAATCCCCGGCAGGCAGACAAAAGGGAAGAGAGAGACAGGAGGAGAAAAGGACGAAGACAGAGAGGCGGGCGGGACAAAACACCAGAATTTACCAATTCTAAGCCACTTTCACCCCTTCACCGGGTTTTTGGGGGGAAAGTGGCCAAAAAAGCCGTTTTTTCCCTTTGGCCCGGGGCCAAGGATTTTCAATAACCAAAAAAAACGTATCTACAAACAAACAACTGTGCGGGTTTTTCCCGGGTTTTTAATTCAAATTTCTAAATTTTTTCGTTTTTATTTTTTTTTTTAAAATCCTGGGGTTTTTCTTTTCCCTTTTTTAAAACTTCATTTTCACCCCAAACATTCTTAAAATGAGTCCGGGGTCCATGTAAAAAAAAACACTACAGTCTTTAACTTTTCCCTTAAAGTTTTAAAAAAACCCGGGGTTTTTTTGGGCAAAAAATTTCCACACACTTACCCCAGCATCCCCTTCCACAAAAAGCTATTTTTGACAAAGGTTTTTTTTTTTAAATTTATGTCTTTTTTGTGAACAGTAAATCTATAAAAAATAGCGTTTCCTTTCCCTTCAAAAAACCTAAAAAAACTGTTTTTTCACTCACTTTGTTTATTGTTTGGTTTAAAACCAAATTTATGTAAATTCATCTGTCCATAAAAACTTCTATATGATATGCTTTGTTCCCTTTTAAAGTGTTGGACAGAAAACTCCCAATATGTTTAAAAATTTATAGCGTTTAAAACTGTTTGAAATAGGTTTAGGACAAATTTTGTTTTTCCAAAAACCCAGTCTGCCCAAAATCAACGAGCAATGGGAGTTTTTGCCCCATAAATTTTTTAACTGCTCCAGGGTTTTTTTAGAAGATTTAATTTTAATCCAGTTTTTAAATTTTTTATCAGGGCCCTCTTTTTAAAACTTGTTAAAGTATAAAAAAACCCAATAAGGCCAAAAATTTTGAAAGATTAACCCCAAATTTAGTTCTGAAAAGATTGTTTCTTTTTAAGGGTTAACAGTGATTTTTTTTGCTTGTTGTTTATGATTTTTTAATATCCTCCCCAAATTGTAAAGAACGACGTGGTAACTTTTAAGAGGGTTTAACGTCTAAGTTTTGCCCAACAAATTTTTAAATTTCCCTTTTTTATAAGGGGTCCCCCTAAGGGCCCCACAACCCCACCCCCTCTAAAATCTTTAAAGACGAAATTTAAAATTTCTTTTTTTGAAACGTGTTTTCCTAATTTTCTGCTTGGAAAAAAACTGAAAATTTTGTGGGAAAAAGCTTTTTTTAAAAAACTGTTTTTTTTTGGGGGAGGATTTTTATTTTTTTTCCCCTTTACGGCGTTTTTTCCCCAATTTTCCCTTTTCGACTATTGTTGTCTGGCATAAGACTTACATTTTAAAGGGCCAGAGTTAAATTTCCCTTTTTCTAAAAATTTTTTTTGGCGGTCAAAAAATTTTAAAGGGGGCTTTTGAATTCAAATTTTTTTTCCATTCAAAAATTTATGGTTTTTAAGTCCCAAATTTGGGGGTCGGGTTTTTCAAAAACTATTTTTTTTTCATATGCCCCAACATTATTTGTTTCTAGATTGCGCAGTGTTCTAGTTTGGAAACTTTTTACTGTCCCCAACCTTTTTCCCCCGTTTATAATCCCCAATCTTTAGTGTACTAAAAAACCCCCATACAAAGTGCCATTCCCCGTTCTGTTCAAAGCCCGAAACCCGTCTGCGGGTTTTTTTTAAATTTTAAAAGTTAAAACCCCCTCACAGGCGCTAATGTAACCCTGGTTCTTTGGCCCACGCAAACATTTTTTTTAGTCCCGTTTTTTTTTTATTTCCCCAAAAACAAGGGGTTAGGTTATCGCTTTTCCCAAAAACTTTCCCTGCTTTGTCTGAAATTTTTTTAAAATTAAATGATCCAACCCCCCCACAAACTAATTTTTTAAACTGAAAAAATTAGGAGAATTGATAATTTCATAATCGAAATATGCAGTTTTTCCCTGACGGAAAAGAGCCTTTAAAACGTTGGGGCCCTTCCCCTTCATATAAGTTTTAATAAATTGCTAAACTCTCCCCAAAGGGGAAAATAGAGTAAGGGAATGTAATGAAAGGGATCGAGCGGTTTTTTCCCCCCTCAAAGTAGTTTTGTTTGGCAAAAATTCAAAATTTATGATTGATCTGAAACCCTTAACATTTTAGCTAGCTCTACATCAAAAAGGTAATGTGCTTTTTCTTCTTCGGGTTTAAAAGGTTAACATTGTTTTTAGTTTTTGCTTTGGGGTTAATTTTTGAGATTTAAGGGTAAAAATTCCCTCTTTTGTTTCTTTTAGCGAAAAAAAAACCGTAAAAACCCAAACGGTATTTTTTAAACCCGGCTAACTCCCTTTCCCCCCTTCTTTTTTAACTTTTAGAACTGCTTTTTTTTTTTGGATTCAGTTATATTAAAACCCTTTACGACTTTTTTAGAATATTTCATGGAGCCGAAAACCATTTGTTTTCCGCAATTGTTACAATAGCATTTTTCTAAAAACAAAGGGGGGGTCTTGGTTGTTTTTTTTTAAAAAAATTTTTTTTTAAAAAACAAAATTTTAAAAGATTTGCATTAAAATATACGGGGAAAAAAAATTTGTTGGGCCGTTTTTACAATTTTAAATTAAAATATAGCAAACTGAAAATCTTGGACTTGTGTGCCCCCAGATACTCTTTTCATAAAAAGGGGGAGTCCCTCCATTGAAGAGTATCTTAACCCCCCTTTTTAAAAAACGGCACTTCCAGAAAGCGTGGTTTAGTCACCCGATGCTTTTTTTTTTCAAAAACCAGTTAAACTTTCCCGTGTTTTGCGCATCAACTGGGTTTTGGAGTGTCGTAGCTGATCATTTAAATCACCAGGACCCTTTGGTAAAGGCCCAGTGTAAAAGGATTTCTTTCTTTTACCCCCTTCCCGACGTTTTTTGCCCGGGGAACTGCAAGGCCCTTTTCCCAAAATGACAAACCGTTTAACCCACTCAGCAACAAAATTTAAAACATGAAGGCTTTTAAAAGGGATTTGTAACAAATTTAATATTAACATAAAGGGGGGGGTTTTTAGAAAAAAGTTGGATCATTTTTCATGGCATGGGCGTCATTTATTTTCGGGAAAGCCCCCAGAAATTTAAACTTTGACCGGCCTTTTCCCCTTTTCCCCAATATTTGTTTCAGCCCTGGCCCCTTTGAGAAAGGAGCATAAAAAACAGCAGGGGGAAAAACATTTATCTTAGACGTTCAAAGGGGCCTAACTAGGGGGGGGAATAGAAGAAAAAACGATCTTTTTGTCCCTTCGTTTGGTGTTTGTGGGTTTCAAAAGACAGGAAAGATCGAGCAAAAATGATCCTTTTTCCCTGGCTTTGACGCAAAAAAAACAATATTTTAGAAAATTTAGAGGACCCCCCATTAATTCTACAGTTGTTTTTACCTTCAAGTATTCAAAGGTCCCCAAACATTTTTTAAACAATACGAAAAGGATCGAAATTTGATTTTGCGGTTGGCACTGGTTTTTCTTGCTCCCTTTTGGCCTCAGACTCCAGGTGGGAAATTTTTTAATTTAAAACTATTTTAAAATTGAAATTTTTATAGAGGAAATTTGAAAAAAGGGTTTGGGGAAAAAAACGACTTTAAAATTTTCTGAGCCAGTAAATTACAAGCATTTAAACAAACCCCCAAAGATTAAGTAATTTTAATTTTCCCCGAAGCCCAACCCCCCCAAAACATTAAAAGATTTCAGAAAAAGCCCCGCAGACTTGTTCCCCCGATGACCATAAATAGGGAAAAGAAAAGCGCTTGTTCTTGGATTAACGGGGCCTGGGATTACTTGGGCTTTTTTCTTACTAAATAGAAACCCCAAAACTATTACGGGGAAAACAAGGCCAAAAATTTGCTGGGCCCATAAAGCCAACTTTTTTGGTTTGGGCAGTAGCCCAAACCCCAGCTAAAAATACTCCCCAATTTTCCCTGGTTAAAGGCCCCACGGCTTTCTGGCTAATTTTTTTTAATTTAAACTTGCAAGATGATAAGCTGTTTTTTTCCCCATGTTTTTATTAGGGGGATGGCGAGGGGGGGACTAAATTTTTGACCTCCCCCGCTGCCTGAAAATAGCCATCACTAGTTTACTTATTGAAACCCCAAAGGGCTGTTAAAAAACGCTTCTAATGTGACTCCTTGCTCTCTAAACGCTTTTCGTATTCGTTCGGGTTTGTTTTCGTGTTTTTTTATATAAAATTTTGGATAGTTTCTCTTATTTCCCTCACTTGGGTTCGAAATTTGTTTTGGGTTTAGTGGGACAGCACTTTTTGGTTTTTGTGATCTCTCTTTTTCCCAAGATTTTTTTATTTTTTTGGGGCTATTCTTTCTTTAAAATTATCGGGGCCCTAATTTGGCGTCATCAGCCTCAACAAATTTTTTCCTTTTTTTCTTTTTTTTTTCCCCAAATCTAGTTCACCCTAGTTTTGTAAATTGTTTTTTAAATTTTCGCCTCGGGATGGTTCTTAAAAGCTTTGAATTCTAAAAGGGCCGTTTTTAGTTTTTTCCGCCATTGGGTACCCTTAACCAGTGTGTTAGTCTTTAACGCTGTTTCTTCTAAAAAAATGGTTTTCTGTTCTATTGTTTTTTTTAAATTTCCCCCTCCCTGTTATTGTTTTTAATTTTTTTAAGGGTTCCAGGGTTTTGCATTTGGTTATCTTTTGGGAGTTTTTTGCAGGGGGTGTTTTTTGAAGTTTAGAAACTGCCTCCCCCCTTAAATTTTGGGGCCTAAAAGGCCAAGGGATTTTGATCTTTCACACTGAGTTTATTTCTAATTGAACCCACGGTTAAAAAAACTTTGGGGTTTTTTTTTATTTTTAAGTAAAACAATTTTGGCCTTGGTCGCTCCTCCCAAACAAATGATATTTTTTAATTAAAAACCCTTTTTGGGTTTTTAAAAATTCGGAGGTTTTTGGCCAAAACTTTGGTCCCAATTTTGATTTAACCTTACTTTCTGTTAATTTATACCGACTTTTTGGAAATTTTGTACCCCCGGGATTTTGCAAATTTTCATCTTTGAAGAGGAGCCCCGAGCGATTCCGCTCCCAAGGGGAATCCCCTATGTCGTCCCAGATCAAAAACATCAAAATCTTCATCTTCAATCCCCCTCCCCATGTTTCTTTAATAATTAATTTTTTTTTTTTGTTTTTTATAAAAAAAAGTTACATGCAGGGGGCTTGATTCTTGCCCCGCATAGAAGACTGAAAAAAACCCTTTGGGGCGTGAGGGAAATAAACGGAATTTTTACTTTTCCCAAAATATAACCCATCTACTATTAAAGCAGACCCAAATTCTTACTGTAAAATTTTCCCGGGGCCTGGAGCAGATGAATTTATTTTTGCCAGGCTCTGCGCGCCCTTACTTTCAAAATAGTACTTGATTCAACAACAGCCCCCAAACGGGGACGTTGTCCAGAATTTGGGGGGGGAAATTTTTTAAAGAAAATTTCAAAAAAAACTTGGGGGGCCCAAAAAAATATTTTCTTTACAAAATTGAGACATTTTTTTTAAACCTATTTGATCTAGGGTTTAAGGGGGAAGAAGGGTGATCTTGCGTTTCAAGGAAAAAGAAAAATAAAAAAAAGGGGAAACCAAAAAACCATAAAATAGTGCCGCAGATACAAAAGACGGCAAAAAAGTATGGGGCTGAAAAATTTTGCGTTTGGAAATCCTTTTCCTTTCCCCTTTAGTTTTTGAGTTTTTAAAAAGCGCATGCGCCTATTTTCCCAAGGAGCATTAAAAGACAGATTTGTCATATAAAACTAACTTTTAAGAATAAAAACGTTTTATCGGGATCATAGACCCCGAAGAAAATTTACGCATTTCTGACATTCGTTGGGAGTTTGACGTTTTTAAACCCAACCCCTAATTTAGCAAGGCGTTTTGGAAACAAAAAAATCAGTAAAAATTTTGCAATATATTACAAAAGGGGACTGATTCACATACAACATTTTCCTAGAAAAGCGGGCAGCCCTTTTATAGGGAAAATTTTGTTTTAGCTTCAGCAAGATCGCTTAAAGGAAATTTTATTGCGGTGTAAAAGATGAAGAACATTCAAAGGGAAGTAAAAATTTTTTTAAAATCCCCAAAAAAAAACGAAATTACAATGTTCGATTGGGGAAAGTCCTAACCAAATCTTTGCTAGGGGCTTAAACCTTATCGCATTTTGATAAAATTTAAAAAAAACTGTTTGGAGGTGGGAGGTTTTTGAAACCCAAAGTTGCCCCTTGTGGCAAAAGATTTACACCTTCACAGTGAAAGATTGATGATTATTTAACAACAAAATACGGTTTATGGATTGCCCCTAAGGTCAAAAGAGGAAAATCAGTTGCAGGGGAAAAAGGGGGAGAGCGGGTGAGAGACGAAATAACATTCAAATTGAAAAAGAAGAAAAAGCCGATAAAACGTTTTAAGGAAATTTTTTTTTAAAATTTTATGATGCGCAGCTGAATATTGAAAAAAAAAAGATTAAAAGGATTTTAAAATTACTAAATTATTTTTTATTTTAAAAAAAACCCTGTCTGTTAAAAGTTTACCCAAATTTGGTTGCCTACAGCGCCCCCAAAAGAAGGGTTAGTAAAAAAACCCCTAACAAAAAAAAACCCTTTTAGATTAAAAAACCCATTACCAAAGGCAGAAAAAGTCTGAGAAAGCCCTTTTTCCAAAATACACCCCAAAACCCAAACGAAGGTATTCGGTGCCTTTAATGCTGTTACTTTTTAAATTTAATGGAGAAATCAAACTTTAAGTGCTCTATCAGCGGGAAAACGGTTTTGGGTTTCTCTTAGCAAGGGCATGGGGCCCCCCCGTTTTTCCTTAGGTGGTTTGTTTTTTGCCTGGGCCCGGGGGTTTCATTAGCCGAGGTGCTGCTGGAAAAAAAAAATAAAAACAAACCCCAAAAAAGCACACAGCTATGGTTAAACCAAATTTAACGGCTAAACTTAGTTCGTTTAAAACTGAAAATAAATAAAGCCCCTTTTTGACTCAAACATCCGGATGAAGAATTTAATCGTTTACAGGCCGTTTTTGTTGACTACAAAAGAAAAAAAGTTTGATTTTCCCAATGAAAGGCGGTGACAAGTTTTTCTAAACCCCAAAACCCCGGAGAAAAAAAAGGAATGTTTTAAAAAAAGAAAAAACGGGGAATTAAACTCTGTTCTAAAAGCTCACAAAACCCAACCCCCCCCCCCCCCCCAAAAGGGTTTGGTTTACCCCTTTAGTTTATGAGCCCAAAGGCACAAAAAGGCTGTTGTTTTTGGGTTTTGAAAATTTTTTTTTTTTTTAAATTTTAAAATTAAATTTTTTGGGCTTAGAAAAGAAAGCCCCAGCATGGTTTAAGATTTAGAAGGACAAGGACGAATTGTTTAAAGGTTTGCTCGAGAGAGAGCTTTTAAAAAAAGGGAGCCCCTAAATATATTGATTTAGAAGTCATTGACCCAAAAAAACTTTACAGGCAAAGCTTTTGTACATGAAATTTTCTCAAGTTCCAGGCAAACTAAAAATTTAGCCCCGCCGGGTTAAAGTAATGTTAGCTTTTTTTAAATCGACTAGGTAAAATAAATGAAGAAAATTAGAAGTCTGGGCTCAACTAAACAGGACTATTCTTTTCATAACGACTTAACCCCCCGGTTTTGGGCCCAGAAAAACTGCTTACACAGTTTGACCGCTCCGGGTTTGAAAAGCTAAAATGGGGGCTCGGGTTTGGGGTTAGAGGGAAAAAAGTTTTTAGGATTAGTTTTAAAACGGGCTAAGAGGGCCCGTTTTGTAGGCAAGGCTTACTTTCCCGCTCCCCGGGGGAAAATTTGGGTTTTAAAGAGAGCTTTTTTAAACAAAAAAAATTCCCAAAACCAACAAATGTTTCATGGGGTTTGCGTTTTTGGCAAGGCTGCTCATGTCCGCGAACACGCAGAGAGGTGCCCCAAAATATGGGCCCAATTTCCCCCCCCCCCCCCCCCCCCCCAAAGATTTTAAAATTCAAAGGAATACCCTTTTCCTGTTAGTTTTAGATAAATTGATCAGTTTGAAGAAAAAACCAAAACCAAAAAACTTTTTAATGTAACACATGGGATGAGGAAACAAATTTGGGGGCCCAAATTTAAAAATTTAAAAAAACGTCCAACAAAAAGGCCCCAACAGCCAAAAGGCATGTGGACTTTTTCCTAATGGGTTTTTGCCCCGCAGGGCTGCCCCCCCCTTACACTTTATACGAACAATGAGTTTGACTAATGCGCTTTCTTTAAAAGATCATGGCAAAAAAAGAATTTGTAGAAAAAAGGGTTTAAAAAAGAATTTCCAAACTGGGCAAGCCGGGTGAAAATATTAAAAAATTGTAAAAAAATTTTGTAAAACTGTAATACAAAAACAACTACGCCCCGCCAGGATCTAAAGTTGTTTTAAGAAAAATGGAAAAGGCTGCAAAAAAAAGTCCATACTAGTTTACGCGACTTCGGAAACACCCCATTGTTCCCCTTTTGGAGGGCCCGGGACCCCAAAAACTTTGAAAAAAGTCTTTTAAAGGGGTAATCATCAGATTTGTTCATTTGCTTTTTATTGTTGTTAGGGCGGAGGGCGTTTATTCGAACCAGAATTTTTATAGAGGGCCAGAGCTGCAGAATACTTCTTAGAACGCATGCAGAAAGTGCGTAATTTGGCCCGTTCCCAATAATTAAACTTATTTTGAAATCATAATGACGCCTGAAAAGGGGCCAACAAAAAGTATGACTCACCAAGCATTGTTGGATTTGTGGTTTTGAGCTAACGCCCAGGGGTGAAAACCCCCCAGTAAGAGACCCGATACATTTGCGGAAAGTTCAAGGGGGGGCGGCGCAAGTAAATGCCCAAACTTTTAACAAAATTTGGGGCCTAAAAACATGGGGCTGCCCATCTTCTTTCCCCAACTTGCGAGGGTTTCCCACTTCACCCTTTTAATGAAAGCAGTAGGACGTGCCCTTTTGGGTTTTTCATGCATCGCACAGTCATCGAAAAGTACATGTGTTTCATTTAAATAACATGTCCCTTTTTTTGGGCTCTATGCAGCACATGAAAGGGGTTTATTAGGGGCTCCTTGGGTTCGTCCTTAAAAAACCTGCCCAAAACGGAAAACAAAAATTTTGACCCCCAAATCTTGTTAGGAAAAAGGGGGTTTACCCCTTTTGAGTACTTTAACAGGGTTGGGGAAAAGGGTTTTATGAAGCACACTTCCTCCTAAAGGCGCGTTTTTTTCTGTCTTAGAGGAAAGGACATCAGCGACTCCCGATTACCGGGATTCAAGATGCTTGGGGAAAAAATTAGATTGTAAAAAAGAGGGGGGGGACTATCTGATTCATACTTGATGGCCGATGTATGTTTGTTGGCGGGGCGTCTTGGAAAAAATATAGAAAGACCTGCATGGAAAAAAATTTCCCTTTTTTGGGTCCTGGCATTATATTTCGGGACCCCGGGATTTAGCTGGGACGCTTTCTTAAAGTTTACTGGAGTAAGATTATTTTTTTTTGATTTACCAATTTATTCAGATGTTTTAAAACGGGTTGCTGGGAATTTTGTATGGCGCGCATCATTTTCTGTTAAAACAAACAACAAATACTTAGACAACTATGATCCAAGTAAAAGGATTTAAAATTTTATGTATTTAGACGCAAACAATCTGAGGGGTGGGGGGAATGGCGCCCAAAACCCCAATTTTCCCTTACGCAACTTTAAAAAGCACACAGGTACAAAATAAAAATTCAAAAGGCAAATTTAAAGTGGTTTTGGGGAGTTTAACGCCTGAACAAAAGGGGTGGTTTCATTTTTAAAAAGTTGACTTGAATTAAACCCATGAACTCCAAGACCGGGATTTAAAGACTATCCATTAGCAGCGAAAATCTTAAAAAAAAGGATCCCAAAAGAACCACCTAAAATTTTTGCCCAATTTTTCGGGGGGCAAAAAAAAATTTTGTCTGTCATACAGACCCTTTTACAATTTTATTTAAGCATGGGGTTTTAAGTTGACCCGCCGTTCATCGCATAATTCTTTTTTTTCCAAAAACATTTATGAAAAACCCTACATCATGAAGAACCTGGGCCTCAGAAAATAAATCCCAGTTTCTTAGGAAAAGAAATTTTTCAAGTTGATGGGAAAAAAACAGCTTTTCCCCCGGAAAAACATGGGAGAATCCGCACAAGGGCAAAGTTTTGGGTTGGTCCCCAAAGGAATTTAAGCAATTAAATGACTTTAAAACCCCAAAATTTTCGGGGCTTTGAAGATTTCATGATTTAGCTTTTTTGGGAAAAAGATGAAAAAAAGAAAGTCAAAATTTTGAAAAAAACCCGTTTTTTTGGGGTTTTCGGTTTTTTAAATTTTTTTCAAAGCTTTTGGATGTTAAGTTTCTTTTGACACCCTTTTAAACCCCCGTATCCCCGGTCCAAAAGTACTTTAAAAGATACAGAAAAGTTTTGTTATAGAATCCCTACTGGGAAGGGGCCCTTCCCATAAGGGCATGGAAATGGGTTTGCTAAAGGGCATGAGGATGGTTTGATACATCCGATTACCCTTAAAAAAATTCCCCCTTTGAATTTAATTACTAACAAGAAGGGGTTTTTGGAAAGATGAAGGAGAATTATCTGGAAAGGTGGGTCAAAGGTTTGTTGGTTTAAGGTTCCCAAAAAAAGTACAGGGATTTGAGCCAGGGGAAAATCATTTTTAAAAACAAAGGGGAAAATCTCGCAGCGTTTTGCAGTCAAAAATTTTCAATGACAACTACCAAAAAAAGAAATTTTTTGGCAATAAAACTTTTCATCCCTGACAACCCTAAAATGCGATCAATCTACATGAGATCCCCAACCCCAAAAGTTGTAACCCAAAAAAGGGCATTTGATAGAAAAAAACACAAAACGGGGGGGTTTGTTAATCCAGAGTTTTCATATGGGAATTGGGCACTGGAACCGTAAATTAATTAAAGCGGAAAATGTGTCTGGGGGAAATTATCTGCAGTTCTTCTTTCACAAAGATCTTTAGGAGCTGGTTGTTTTGTTGTGTCAGGGTTTTTGTAAATAATACACGGGGGGGGAAATTTATCTTTACAATTTTTTTTATTTCAAAGGGTTTAAAAACTCCCCCAAAAAGGATCAGTTGGCCCCGATGCGAGTGTCCCCCTTTTTGCTCCCCCGGTAAAATTTAAAAGGGACCTTACTTTCAAAACCAAATGGGAAAAGTTTGGCCCGGGGAAAAAAACCCCCTTCCAGCAACCCTTTATTGTTTTTTTTTTGATTGCTTGTACTGGTTTTAGGCCTTTAAATTTTTTCTTTTTCATTGCGCCCAAAACTGAGGGGAGTTTCTAACCCATTCTGTGTTGCGTGAAATTTTTCAACAGCTCTCTGTGATACTGGTGGAAAAAAATCTTTTTAGCTAAATGTTTGTTAAAGTTTTCGAAATTAAAACCTGTGATCTATGAACTCCCGGAATGCCCCCCTTTTTAAAGGTAAATCTATGTTTTAACAATTTAAATTTATTCCTTGGCCCTTTTAAAATTTTTTTCCTTCATTGACCCTTGGGAAACATGCGAGGGGGAAAATTAAGGGGCCTCGCTGGGAAAATCCGCTGGTTTTGGGCAAAAAGCAAAAAACCAGAAGCACTCTTTTTTGGTTTAAAGGTTCTGCATTTTTTGTTCTTGGAAGCCTTTTTCAATGATGTGAGTGGTACTTTTAATCTTTTTTGTCAAAACCTTTCAGAGGGTAAATATAGGGAAAATCCCCTTTTTTTGGGTTTTCCCTTTGGGGGTTGTATTTTCAAAGTGTGGTCTCTGGGATTCGTTAGGCCCGGTAAATAAATTTTTCCCAAAAAGCTTTTTGTTAAAAACCTTTCCCTTTTCGGGGTTTGTTCACTGGGCCCGGGTGCTTGGTTAGGCTTTTTAATTGCTGTGATGCCCTTCCAAAATCCCTTTTGGGGGGAATAAAAGATTTTGTTCATTTTTTATTTAAACCCAATTTTTAAAGTGCAACAAAATACACAAAGGTATTCCCAAACCCCAATTTAAAAAGATTTCTTTGCATCTTTTGTTTTTTTGTTTGGTTTATTTAAAAATCACTGAATTTTGGTTTGGGGGGAATGTCTGGACCGGGTTTTCCTGTTTCTGATAATTTTTGTTTTATTGCTTGATCAAATTTTTTTAAAGGGGTAAGCGGGATGGCCCGGGCTTTTCAGTGTGTCATTAATAAAATCTAACTGTCCCTGTTTTTGCCCCTTTCTTGGGGTATTTTGAGCTGCTAGTTGTCAAAAGCTTTTTAGGGCCCTTTTTTTCCCCCGCTGTCATTCCCCAGTTTACTAAATGCCCAAATTTTCTTCCCCTTTAAAAACAAGCGCCCCTTCACCATATTTTTTGCGAGTGAAGCCATTTTTTATAAATGTATTTTTTTTTTTTACAATTTTTTATTGTTGGAAATTATTCCTTGCTTGGGCTAGAAAAAAAAAATTTCGTGGGGAACCCAAAACTGCCCAAAGATAGCAATCACTTTGCTAAAACCTCAAAATTGGGTTTTCCTGGGTCTGCTGGTTTTTTTAAATTTTTAAAAAAGGCTTTTTTCCCAAAAACAATTTAGTACCTAAAACTTAGGCCCCCCAATAAAAGCAGAATGGTATTCAAGGGTTAGCAACAGTTTTTTTTTGGTGCTCATTTTTATTTAAAAAAAAATAATTTTTAATTATTAAAAAACCCTGAAAAGGATGATCCCTACGCTACAAGGCAGCCTTTAAACCCTTTCCCGAATTATGAAAAAAAAAACCCCAAGTTGTTTATCAAGTATTATGCCCAAAAAAGGGGAGGCTGTTTCTTTGGGGAGCATGTGGGAAAAACCCCAAACCCCCGTTCCTCCCCCCGGAAATGAATTCCGCATTTGAACAGGGTTTAACAGATGGCCGCAAGACATTTTTAAAATATCATAACAGGTATGAAGCGCGCTGGGGTCTGAATGGGGGAAAAATGTGGGGCAAACGTTTTTGGGTTTTTACACTAAACTTTGTCGTAGATTTGCTCCCCTTGATTTGAACAAGATCTTTCGTTTTGATTTAAACCCCAAGACCAGTTTTAACAAAATCATTAGAGTTTTCTAGGGGGGATCTATACTATTGATTTGGGGAAAATTGTTATCGCCCGCGATCATGGGATTAATAATTTTAATAAAATAGATTTTTTTTTCCCTTTCAAAAAAAACGAGCTGGAAAATCATCAGAACCCGAATAGGGGGAGAAAGTAACCAAAAACCAAAAAAAACAGCCCGAAAACCCCTGAATCAGGCGGAGACCCTTAAAAAACCCGGGGTGTTGAAGCAGGAAGAAAATTAGCGAGTGGAACAGACAAAAAAAAAAAATGGGTTCAGAAAATTTTACTCATCATGAAAACAAAAACACCCCCCAAAGCCCCGAAAAAAAGTTTTATTCAAGGCCCGTATTTAAAAAAAAATCCATGTGATTTTTAAAAGGGGCCCCAAAACTTCATGGAAAAATTGAACTTAAAAAATGTTGCCATTTTTGGGGCCTTGCTGCGGTTGGTGGAGTTATTGGGGGCTTAAAAAAATTTATAACAATTGCAACAGAAACTAAAAGGAAATTTAAAAAAAAACCCGAACCGCCCCAAATCAAGAAAAAGACAACTGCACGCCCAAAACCGCCATAAAAAGCATTTATTTTTTATTCCCTTTTTTAATGAATAAATTTTTAAATTTTTTAATAAAAATTTGATCATGGGTATTATAAAAAGGTGAAGTCAAAAAAATAAAGACTGGGGGTTTTAAAAAGGGCATTTCCCTAGACCAGGGAAATTTTAATCCCAAAGCCCGGGTTGGGTTCGGTTGGGAAAAAACTTCATTTTTAAACTATGCAGAAAAAAGCTGAGCAAGACATCCCCAACGATGACGCCCTTTTTTGGGGGCGTGTGTGTTTCTATTTTTAGACTTTTTTAAAATTTTTAAAAAAAACTTGCTTTTATTTTTTTATAATTTTTAAGATAACTTTTAAGAAACTTAGTTGTACTTTTTAAAAGGGGACTTAGTTATGATCTTGGGTGGGCTTAATTCCCAAAAACTTAATTAAAAATTTTAAGAACTTGAAGTAACTTGGGGTTTACTTGGGGATGTTTAAGGGGCAACTTTGAAAGACTTAAGTAAAGAAATTGAGGAAAGACTTTGAAGTGGCTTGGGGGAACTTCAGTTAAGAACTTTTGGATACTTGGAAGGGGTGCTGCGTGGGGGGGGGGGCGGGGGGGGGGGGGGACGTGCGTGGTGGGGGGGGGGGGGGGGGGGACGTTTCGTGCGTTGGGGTGGGGGTGTGGGGGGTGCGTGCGTGTGTGTGGGGCGCCCCTTTTAAACGAATGTTTAGAATTTAATATAGTTATTATCAGTTAAAAAAACAAAAACCCAAAAACAAAAACAGCACACCGCACAAACCCTTTAAAAAAATAAGGAAGTGCTTGCATAAGGGGAAATGGGGGAAAAGGGTTTTTTGGTTGGCGCTTAAGCGCCGTAAATTCAAAACGGCTTTCCAGCCTCTGTCAACTGAAGATTATTCAAAGGGAGCCCCCCAAGTGCATTTTTTCAAAAGCTTGATTTTAAAAAAAAGACAGTTGAAAAAAGTACCCTTCGTGGCCCCCCGAAAGGAGCCAAAAAAAGTTGAAGCAGGGGCGTTGAAGCGAAGCAGTGAAGCCAAAATAATCACCCGCAATAAAATTTCAAAGTCTTTAAGGGGCTGGTGGGAAAAATTTAAGGAAAACCAACTCAAACAACCCCAAAACCCCTCCCCTGCAGAGTATCTAAAAAAAAAGGGGCTTTGGTCAGTGGTAGGCCTGCAGTTTTGGGCTTAAGCCGCGCGCCGGCCCCCACAACCCTGCCCCTAAAAAAAACCCAACGCTCCAGTAGGCGGGGGTTTGGAGGGTTAGGGGGGTTTGGGAGGTCATCGGGAAAATTCCCATTGGCCCCAGTTTTGTTGGGCGCTAGTAAAACTCCGCTGTTTGAAATGGTTCCCAATTTCTCCTGCCTGCAGGTTCTAACCGTCTGTGTTTCATGCCAGAATGCTTTTTAAAATTGGGGTTGGATTGTATGTATTTCCCCAAATTTAGTTTTCGTTTGTGTTAAATCGTTGGGAAAAAAATTTCAAGTTTGTGAAAAAATTTTTTGGAAAAAGATAGAAACAAAATTACACTTCAATTAGTTTCTTACGGCCCAGTTGGGGTCAACCAGCAAAAATTTTTTTCAGATAGGAAATCCCCGTTTTTTTGTTTTTGATGTTTCAAATTGTCTTTGCCCTTTTGAAACCAATTTCCCCCAAAAAAAAAAGGGCCGAGGGAAAAAGATTTCTTTTCACTTTTCTTTCACCCGAGTAAAAAGCCCGGTGTAAGATGGGGGGCATTTCTTGGGCAGTTTTTAAAGGGTTTTTGGGGTTTTATCAAAAAGGGTCGGGGAAAGGGAAGGTCACAAAGCGGGGTTTTCCCAAATTTTTTGTCAAGATCTTTAATTTGGGGGGAGTTTTCCCTTTTTTGTTGAGGGGAAAAAAAAACGAAAAGCTTCCCTTTTGGGGTTTTGGGGAGGAGGGAACCCAAAGGGTGCCCCTCAATTTTTTTTGTCAAAAAACTTTGCCATGGCCTCATGATAAAAAAATGGATTTTTTTCACAAGATCGGTCTGTTGATCGGAAAGTTTTTCCCTTTCGAAGATAACCCAACACTTCATCCCTTTCTTGATTTAAAATTAGGGTCACCCTTTCCGCAATGGCAGGGGGAAAAATTGAAATATCACTTCCCCCGATCGCCATGTTTTTTTTAAAAAAACACAAGTTCTCTCGGAAAAAGTCTTTACGCCCCCCCCGGTCGAATTTTTTAAAAAGGCGGCGGTTTTTGTATGGTTTAAACAAACACAAAGTGTCACGTGATTTAAGCTCGGCCCCTTGAAATTTTATAAGAGGTTATGCGAAAATAAACATGGGCTAGGGAAATTTAAAGCCGTCTCGTCATCGAGGGGTGCGACGTCGGTGGTCTCGCCCGCAGTTCCCAAAGGGGCCGTCCGGTGTTTCTTTATTGTTTTTTTGGGCGCAGGTTGTGGCAAACCGTGCACGGGGTGCGAGGGTGTTGTCTGCGCAAGCCCGTGCCCATAAAATGCGTGTGTGTGTCTGCCCGCCCCTCTGTTTTTCGGGCTGTCTCTTTTCTCTGTTTCTCTTCTTGCTGTCTGCCGGTGATTCTCTCTCTCTCTTCCGCCAAAGGAAAAGGCGGCTTTTTTTGGGCCAAATTTCGCCCAAAAAAATCGGGGGGGGGGTGAAAGTGGCTTAGAATTTAAAGGGTTTTTCCCGTTCTCTCCTGTCGCAAAGATAGGGGTTTAAGGGGGGTGCTAAGATTTTGAAAATGTAACATGGAAGGCGTTAGCTAGTAATATTTCTAGATTGTGAATGATTTTTTCGGGGAAAAAACCCCCAAAAAACAAGGCGAAAAGACTTGGTGTGTGGGTGTGGGGGGGGGGGGGGGGGGGCGGGGGGGGGGGGGGGGGGTGGGGGGGGGGGGGGGGGGCGGGGGGGGGGGGGGGGGGGGGGGGCGGGGGTTCACTTGATCTACTTTTATATGAAATTTTTTGGGGCCCAAAAGTTGTCTTTACCCCAAAACGTTTTCATTGATTGAATAGGATTTTTCAGTTTAATACCCAATTCCTAATTGTGGTGTTTTAGCCAGCATGACCTGTTCGGGCCCCTTTGAAAAAACCCGCACGTGTAAGCCAGAGGGAAAAGCTCTCTCCTCCTTCCCGGGCAAACCCCAAATGCTGATGAAAACCCAACATCTTTGGAAAGACGGCTGTGGGGAGGGGGCCCGGGTGCCCACCGGCCTGTCCGCCATCTTGCTCACCACGGGCTGTTGCTCAAAGGCTTGGGCACGCTTCATTTCCGCCGGATCTCCCCGGTACACTTTGCCGCAGTCCACCCGCCTCATCTGGGCAGTTTCCATGGGAACATTACCTTTTCCGCGTCCTGGTTTGAAACAAGAGACGAGGTCGGATTGTCTTTGATGAAGCACATCTGTGTCTTCTCTGTCTGTCTGTCTGTCTGTCTCTGTCATAACAAAGTGGATCGTAGACAAAGACGTGTCAAAGTGAATGAAAGACAAAGAGGTGGCAAAGTGGATGAAAGACAAAGAGGTGGCAAAGTGAATGAAAGACAAAGAGGTGGCAAAGTGGATGAAAGACAAAGAGGTGGCAAAGTGAATGAAAGACAAAGAGGTGGCAAAGTGAATGAAAGACAAAGAGGTGGCAAAATGAATGAAAGAAAAAGAGGTGGCAAAGTGAACAGTAGACAAAGAGGTGGCAAAATGAATGAAAGAAAAAGAGGTGGCAACATGGATGAAAGACAAAGAGGTGGCAAAGTGAATGAAAGACAAAGAGGTGGCAAAATGAATGAAAGACAAAGAAGTGGCAAAGTGAACAGTAGACAAAGAGGTGGCAAAGTGAACAGTACACAAAGAGGTGGCAAAGTGGATGAAAGACAAAGAAGTGGCA
>JAFLJL010013439.1:0-14662 GCA_018398815.1 Conus ventricosus
GATCCAGGTAGTCCAACAAGAGATTGGAGCATAGCATTTCCATCAATGATGAATGTGGGGGCCGGATAGCTCAGTTGGTAGAGCGCCGGACTCGTGATCCTGGGGTTGCGGGTTCGAATTTCGGTATAGGGGGATTTTTCCCTCGGAGTTAACATTGGTTCTGACTCCATTCCCCATATAGTCCTTCGAATGAGACTATAAACCGAGGTTCCGTGTGTGAACGCACGCATAACATCTTGCACACACGTAAAATCCCATCACCAACTTCGGAAGAGAAGGCCAGTTTGGCCGTTGGTATGGATGACACGTGACACATAGCATGCACCGTCCCCGAAGATGGAGTATGGCTGCCTTAATGGCGGGATAAAAAAGGGTCATACACACAAAACTCCACTGCCTGGCTATACAGGGAGTGTCCGCAGGAGTATCAGCCTGCGTACGCAGAAACAAAAAGAAATGATGAATGTGCACTGTTCCAGCTGTGGCGGTTCAAAGTCGACATGCTTTTCAAGCATGTGCATGAGCTTGGCTTTGTCTGTCTTGGCAGGGAGTCCATCTGGAGTGGCAAGTGCCCATGGTACAGGACTCATGGGGTATGCCAGAGCTTTTTCCAGGCTGATATCATGTTCCCGTGCTAATATCAGTAACTGGCCAAAGAGGTTCCTCTGAGCTGCAATTTGGACAGTTTTTGTTTGTAGACTGTACCTTTGTCTCACATGTGTATGTGAAAAAGTCTTCAGTGACAGTTTCTTCATTGGAGCATGGAAGCTTGTTGATTTGTCCACAGCCTCTGCTGAACAAAATCATTGAAAGCTGAGGTTCCACTTTGTTCACATTGAAGGAGGTCTTCCATAACTTCTGGTGGTGCTGGCTTGCCAGATGAAAGACAGAATAAAGCCTCTCTGTCATCGGTGTCAAATGGACTGGAAAAATTCTGAATGATTCCAACACCTTTTGCACATCTTGCTCTGTCTTTCTTATTTCCGATGGCCTGGTACTTTGTGGGATGTTTCCTCTTCATCCGTCATTCCTGCCAACTCCATTGCTGCAGCAAGAAAACTGCCTCTCATGTGCCGTGTCACACACCATCTGTAGTAGGCAGCAAAATGTCTACTGAACCCAATGATACCACCATGGGACTTTGCATGTCTGTTTATTGTTTGTTCAATTGTCTGATCCACAGCATTGCGAGAAGTGGCTACGTCTGACCTTGACACACTGATCCTCCATCCTGAAGACGTTTGTCAGCCCCTGGATGAGTGTGTTTTTATGTTCAAGAGAGAAATGAAGTAGACACTCAGATACTTGGCATAATTCATGTGGTCCATGGCAAACAACAACGGACACATCTCTTGCAGGCAGGTAAGATGTAAATCAACATTGTTCTCTTTTGTTGCACTCAGGAACCTCAAAACAAGCCAAATCATGTCAATGTAGTAAAGCCACAACTGTGCTGTTTTGCCAAGGAGGCCATCTCTTACTTTGACCTTGAAGAGGGAATACTGTTCATACAGCTGTTGGCATGCACCATTTTCCACAACAGTACTGCAGCTTGTCCTTACCAGGATTGAACAGAGTAGCTGCTGCATTCTGCACTTCTTGAAGTTCTTCAGCTTCACCTGTAGCCAGAAATTTGATAAGCAGTTGCCTCTCCAATGCTTCAAGGACTAGTTTGTGTACTCGAAGAGCACGATTGTAGTGCTTGCCAGCAAACACTTGCTCAATTGACCCACTTGCACAGATAGCAGACTGAATGACTATTTCAGCAAGACCAGTCCCTCTCATCAGTTTGCCAACAGCGCCAAGGAAAGAGCAGATTGTGTGGAAGCTTCCCAGTCTGACAAAGATGTCTTGGAAGAGATTGTCTCCACACCAAGTTGTATGCTTTCCTCGCTACTGCTAAGTCAAATGTAACCAATGTTATATCTTGCCCCACTTGCTTTGTTGCTGCCTGTGACACTTTGAGGACATGCTGGACTGTGGAATTTTCCGTGATGGATGGGTGGCATGTAGTCAACAGTAGACTTCATCTTTTCTATCCCTTCTTCTCCTGTGAGAGACACCCACCCTCCCCCATCCAGGCACCAGTTGATTTCCGTCTTTGGCCTCAAATCTGGAGAAAATCCACCAAAAGTCAGCAAGTTTAGCTTTGTACACAGCCTCTGGGTTTGAGAAATGAGTGTCGACAACATTCAACTTGGGTTCTGCCTTTTCTTTTGCAAAGCAGGGGTACGTTTCTTGGTTCATACTGCACGGAGCATTGCTGGTTTTGAGGAGCAGGGGGTAGTTCTGTTTGAGAAGGAACTGTGTCATGCACTGTGTCTCCTGTAACCTCTTGAATAACTAATGCCATGAGTGGAGTGGGTGGTGTCAGCTCCTGAAAGGGTTTCTTCGTTGAGGTCAAAGTTATCCCAGCAGAATGAATCACCTTGTTCTGCCCCAAACTCACCGTTGAAGGCGAAGACTAGCACACTGATGTACAGAGTTGGCCATAGCAGTCTCAAGTCGTACAACTGTTTTGTATCCAGCAACGTGCCCAAAACGATTCAAGAGACTTAGAACTTCAGAGCTACCCAGTAACATGTCTGATAGACATTTCAAGTAGAAGATGTTTGGGCATTTTCCACTTTCCCCCTGTCAAAGAGTAGCATATGTCCTGGCCAATGAGGATGCCAATCTGGTGGTTTTGTTTTGCTCCACAGTACTACTCTTTCCAGATAACAATTTTGGAGAAAGTCTGTGAGAATAGCTGGAGGATTGACAGCATCAGACTGAAGGTACTCTGCAGATGGAGGCCATGGCATGTCAGGTGCAGCTCTAAAAGCATCCATGATGTGCCGACGAAGGACATATGCAGACTCCTCAAGTCACCTTTCTTCTGAAGCTGCTGACACAAACGCTGTCTCAACTGCCTGACCTCTGGCAAGTTCGTCACAAAACAAGTTCACTGCGATGGTTTGGAGCCCAAAATTTTATTCTGAAGCCAAAACGTTTCATTATCTTTTCTTTCAGTTTGTAAGTCTTGTATCTTGGGTTGTAGAAGTCAGGGGAATGTTGTTGCATGTATCCACAGTACTTCTCTCTCAGCATGGTCATTCTCTCCACCTGTGCACCTCTGATCAAGGCATTTTCAATGTAGTCACATATGTACTCAAATGCCCCTCATGTGCCTGTTGCTGCTCAGCAGATATCTGGCCTGTGGATGTTTCAGCATGCCTGCCTTCAGATCTTACATAGTCTTTCCTGCAACCCTCATGATAGTGAGCTTCACGTGCTACCAGATCTACATCTTGATAATGAGTGAAAATGTCATCTTGCTTAGTTTTTGCTGCATCCTTTATGGACTGTTCTGCCGTCTTGGTGACACATTTTACAAGTTTATCAAAACATGCAACTCCTTTTGAAGCTTTCTTCTTGAATTTTTTGTTGCAAAAAATGCATCTGTCGTTTGGAAGCAATGGGCCTGATGTAGCAACAGCAGTCCTCTTTGGTTTAGATGGTCCTGCAACTTATTCACTCTCTGTCTCATGTTTCCTTTTCCTGGCAAATTTCACATTGTAAACCGTGCATAACAGCTTCTGTGATAACCATGCGAGTAAAGTCCATGTCTTCTGGAATACAATCACAAATCTGATCTAGTCTATGACATGCACATTTGAAGCACGTCTCAAGTGGAGAGACTTCTGGATAATTTGTTTACTTTCTTCAGTTAGTGGGGCTATAGTCTTCTCTTTTCTGTTGTTTTTGAAATGAATTATACATGTTCTCCCATCTCTTGAACATTTCTTTTGCATTTGGGTGTGCTTTTAAAAGTCACTGGTTGTTCATCTACTATGGTGCAAATCTGACTTCACACAGGACGTGTTCTCATGGAGAAGATGATGCATTTTTCATTACAGTGTAGTCAGAGACTGCACACCTGCCCATTCCCAATGACCTGAAACAAGACGGTTAAAAACAAATGGATACTATAATGCGGCAAAGCGGTTTGCCCAATTCATACACTTTTGGCAAACTTAGTGGTGAAGAACGCAGAACTAAAACTAGCAACGAACTCAAGCAGCGGTTTTTTTTTTAAAGGCACGCTCAGCACGGAGTCTGGCCGAAATAACGAGACTCGCGCGCGACGTGGATGGGATGGGCGGAGGTGTGTAGAACTGAGGTGTGCATGAACGCTTTACACACACACAGAGAGAGAGAGAGAGAGAGAGAGAGAGAGAGAGAGAGAGAGAGAGAGAGAGAGGAGAGAGACGAAGAGAGAGAGAGAGAGAGAGAGAGAGAGGTGGAGATGGGGTGAGGTGGGTTTACCAAGGACAATGCATACATCATGCTGCAGACAGAGATCACAGTAGGCTAAAGCACGCAGTGACATGCATACATGACTGCTTTGCATGTTTGATTTCTTTACAAAGTCAACATTTAGATGTAGCGACAAGAAGAAGAAAATACACATGCGCCTTCGTAAGATAGGTGTGACCAGTGAGAGACACCGATCAGACGCTAACGTATGTTACAGTACTTACTTTTCATAGACATTCTCTGTATCACACATGATCTAGGCCTAAGTAAACATAAACTGTTTTGTGATACACACTTGTGGAAACACAAACACTAGCAAGAAACGTGGAAAAGTGTCGACTGCTCGACTGCGCTGGAACAGAACAGCGCACAGCTGTGGTTGAGTGGTACGACAGATTTCAGCTGCATGCGATTCGGATGCCCATGCACAAACATCATCACTGTATCTCTTTTTGTAAAATGCCAGCAGAATAGTGTGCAGATATATCGAGAAAAATTGTTTAAGATGCCATTCATGACAAACCTATGAGATATCAAGCCAGATTATGTGTGACAAACATAGAGATGAACACACCTACCCCACAATGCTAAATACAAGGGCCAAAGAGGAAAAAATACACTATTAATGCAGCTCTCACTGCCAAAATAACCTGTTTACCAGAGGGTAACATGTCAAATGTTTCTTCCAAAATCATAAGCTTTCTAGAAAATTAAGTCAAAAATTCCCCCCCCGGGGGGGGGGGGGGGGGGAGGTTTCCACTCCCGCAGACCAAGGTCTATAATGCATAGTTTCGTTTATTCGACTTTCATTTAGCAATAAAACCTGAAAGCAAGCAAGCAAGCGCGCACGTTAGCGCGCGCGTTTTTGATTTTCTTTCAACACTATTTCTCATTTTCTCACAGTTAGTAAACTTCCATCCCCTCATCTCTGTGATCCCCTTGCTCTCTTTTATGCTTCCCATCCCACCACAGCCACGACTGACTCTGTCCCCCTCCCCACCCCCCACCCTTCTTCTCCTGTCTTTTCCCTTCACCCACTTCTCTTTCACGCTACCCTCTTATCTCCCTTGAATGAAGGAATCTTCTGTTGAACGTGCGTTTACCATGATTCGTGATATTACACGGACTTAGCTCCCTTCTCTTCTACCTATTAATGACCTTATTGAAACACCAACACAAACTTTCATCTCCCTTCTCTAAGAATCGCCTTATTGCAACACAGGGAGCTGTCGTCCCTTGAATACATCTGGACTTTTTTCCACAGTTATCTTCCTTAGACTAGCTCTCTCATTGCATCACAATACTGCCGCATTGCTCCCGATCCTCCTATCAGTCCTATTGGCACTGTGATTATTTTGACCCTAAACCCCCATCCTCTTTCCCTCATATTTCTCCCTGTCGACATTTGGAAAGCCATGGGAAAGCCAGGGACAGCCATGAGAAGGCCAAGGGAAAGCAATGGGAAAGCCAGGGACAGCCAGGGGAAAGCCAGACGAAAGCCATGAGAAAGCATGGGAAAGCCATGGGAAAGCCAGGAGACAGCCAGACGAAAGCCATGAGAAAGCCATGGGAAAGCCAGGGGAAAGCCAGGGACAGCCAGACGAAAGCCATGAGAAAGCCATGGGAAAGCCAGGGAAAGCCAGGGGACAGCCAGACGAAAGCCATGAGAAAGCCAGGGGAAGCCAGGGGAAAGCCAGGGGACAGCCAGGGGAAAGCCATGAGAAAGCCAGGGGAAAGCCAGGGGACAGCCAGGAAAAGCCAGCGGAAAGCCAGGGAAAAGCCAGGGGACACCAGGGGACAGCCAGGGGAAAGCAAGGGGAAAGCCAGGGGACAGCCAGGGGACAGCCAGGGGAAAGCCAGGGGAAAGCCAGGGGACAGCCAGGGCAAAGCCAGGGGACAGCCAGGGGAAAGCCAGGGGACAGCCAGGGGACAGCCAGGGGAAAGCCAGGGGATAGCCAGGGGAAAGCCATGAGAAAGCCAGGGGAAAGCCAGGGGATAGCCAGGGATAGCCAGGGGACAGCCAGGGGAAAGCCATGAGAAAGCCAGGGGAAAGCCAGGGGACAGCCAGGGGAAAGCCAGGAGAAAGCCAGGGACAGCCATGAGAAAGCCAGGGGAAAGCCAGGGGACAGCCAGGGACAGCCAGGGGACAGCCAGGGGACAGCCATGAGAAAGCCAGGGGACAGCCAGTGGACAGCCAGGGGACAGCCAGGGGACAGCCAGGGGACAGCCAGGGGACAGCCATGGGACAGCCAGGGACCGCCAGGGAACAGCTAGGGGACAGCCAGGGGACAGCCAGGGGACAGCCATGGACAGCCAGGGGACAGCAAGGGGACAGCCAGGGACAGCCAGGGGACAGCCAGGGGAAAGCCAGGGGATAGCCAGGGGACAGCCAGGGGACAGCCAGTGGAATGCCAGGGGAAAGCCATGAGAAAGCCAGGGGACAGCCAGGGGACAGCCAGGGGACAGCCAGGGGACAGCCAGGGGAAAGCTATGAGAAAGCCAGGGGAAAGCCATGAGAAAGCCAGGGGAAAGCCATGAGAAAGCAGGGGAAAGCCATGAGAAAGCCAGGGGACAGCCAGGGGACAGCCAGGGGACAGCCAGGGGAAAGCCATGGGAAAGCCAGGGGAAAGCAAGGGGAAAGCCAGGGGATAGCCAGGGAAAGCCAGGGGATAGCCAGGGGAAAGCTTTGAGAAAGCCATGGGAAAGCCAGGGGAAAGCCAAAGAAAAGCCATGACAAGGCCATGAGAGAGCCAAGGGAAAGCCAGGGAAAGCCAGCGGACAGCCAGGGGAAAGCCATGAGAAAGCCAAGGAAATCCATGGGAAAGCCATCGGACAGCCAGGGGACAGCCAAGGGGCAGCCAGGAGACAGCCAGGGGAGAGCCAGGGGAGAGCCAGGAGAGAGCCAGGGGAAAGCCAGGGACAGCCAGGGGAAAGCCAGGGGACAGACAGGGGACAGCCAGGGGAAAGCCAGGGACAGCCAGGGAAAGCCATGAGAAAGCCAGGGGAAAGCCAGGGGATAGCCAGGGGATAGCCAGGGGACAGCCAGGGGAAAGCCATAGAGAAAGCCAGGGGAAAGCCAGGGGACAGCCAGGGGAAAGCCAGGAGAAAGCCAGGGACAGCCATGAGAAAGCCAGGGGAAAGCCAGGGGACAGCCAGGGGACAGCCAGGGGAAAGCCAGGGACAGCCAGGGGACAGCCATGAGAAAGCCAGGGACAGCCAGGGACAGCCAGGGGACAGCCAGGGGACAGCCAGGGCAAAGCCAGGGGACAGCCAGGGGACAGCCAGGGGACAGCCAGGGGAAAGCCAGGGGACAGCCAGGGACAGCCATGGGACAGCAAGGGGAAAGCAAGGGGACAGCCAGGGGACAGCCAGGGGACAGCCAGGGGAAAGCCAGGGGATAGCCAGGGGACAGCCAGGGGACAGCCAGGGGAAAGCCAGGGGAAAGCCATGAGAAAGCCAAGGGACAGCCAGGGGACAGCCAGGGGACAGCCAGGGGAAAGCCTTGAGAAAGCCAGGGGAAAGCCATGAGAAAGCCAGGGGAAAGCCATGAGAAAGCCAGGGGAAAGCCATGAGAAAGCCAGGGGACAGCCAGGGGACAGCCAGGGGACAGCCAGGGGAAAGCCATGGGAAAGCCATGGAAAGCAAGGGGAAAGCCAGGGGATAGCCAGGGGAAAGCCAGGGGATAGCCAGGGGAAAGCTAGAGAAAGCCATGGGAAAGCCAGGGGAAAGCCAGGGAAAAGCCATGAGAAGGCCATGAGAGAGCCAAGGAAAGCCAGGGGAAAGCCAGGGGACAGCCAGGGGAAAGCCATGAGAAAACCAAGGGAAATCCATGGAAAGCCATCGGACAGCCAGGGGACAGCCAAGGGGCAGCCAGGAGACAGCCAGGGGGGAGCCAGGGGAGAGCCAGGGGAGAGCCAGGGGAAAGCCAGGGGAAAGCCAGGGGACAGCCAGGGGACAGCCAGGGGAAAGCCAGGGGACAGCCAAGGGAAAGCCATGAGAAAGCCAGGGGAAAGCCAGTGGATAGCCAGGGATAGCCAGGGACAGCCAGGGGAAAGCCATGAGAAAGCCAGTGGAAAGCCAGGGGACAGCCAGGGAAAGCCAGGCGAAAGCCAGGGGCCAGCCATGAGAAAGCCAGGGGAAAGCCAGGGAAAAGCCAGGGCACAGCCAGGGGAAAGCCAGGGGACAGCCAGGGAACAGCCATGAGACAGCCAGGGACAGCCAGGGGACAGCCAGGGGACAGCCAGGGGACAGCCATGGGACAACCAGGTCACAGCCAGGGGACAGCCAGGGGACAGCCAGGGGACAGCCATGGGACAGCCATGGGACAGCCAGGGGACAGCCAGGGACAGCCAGGGGACAGCCAGGGGAAAGCCAGGGGATAGCCAGGGGACAGCCAGGGGACAGCCATGGGAAAGCCAGGGGAAAGCCATGAGAAAGCCAGGGGACAGCCAGGGGACAGCCAGGTACAGCCAGGGAAAGCCAGGGGAAAGCCATGAGAAAGCCAGGGGAAAGCCATGAGAAAGCCAGGGGAAAGCCATGAGAAAGCCAGGGGAAAGCCATGAGAAAGCCAGGGACAGCCAGGGGACAGCCAGGGACAGCCAGGGGAAAGCCATGGGAAAGCCATGGGAAAGCAAGGGGAAAGCCAGGGATAGCCAGGGAAAGCCAGGGGATAGCCAGGGAAAGCTTTGAGAAAGCCATGGGAAAGCCAGGGGAAAGCCAGGAAAAGCCATGAGAAGGCCATGAGAGAGCCAAGGGAAAGCCAGGGGAAAGCCAGGGGACAGCCAGGGGAAAGCCATGAGAAAGCCATGGGAAATCCATGGGAAAAGCCATCGGACAGCCAGGGACAGCCAGGGGCAGCCAGGAGACAGCCAGGGGGGAGCCAGGGGAGAGCCAGGGGAGAGCCAGGGGAAAGCCAGGGGAAAGCAGGGGACAGCCAGGGGACAGCCAGGGGAAAGCCAGGGACAGCCAGGGGAAAGCCATGAGAAAGCCAGGGGAAAGCAGTGGATAGCCAGGGATAGCCAGGGGACAGCCAGGGGAAAGCCATGAGAAAGCCAGTGGAAAGCCAGGGGACAGCCGGGGAAAGCCAGGCGAAAGCCAGGGGCCAGCCATGAGAAAGCCAGGGGAAAGCCAGGGAAAAGCCAGGGCACAGCCAGGGGAAAGCCAGGGGACAGCCAGGGAACAGCCATGAACAGCCAGGGACAGCCAGGGACAGTCAGGGACAGCCAGGGGACAGCCATGGACAACCAGGTCACAGCCAGGGGACAGCCAGGGGACAGCCATGGGACAGCCATGGGACAGCCAGGGGACAGCCAGGGGACAGCCAGGGACAGCCAGGGAAAGCCAGGGGATAGCCAGGGGACAGCAGGGGACAGCCATGGGAAAGCCAGGGGAAAGCCATGAGAAAGCCAGGGACAGCCAGGGGACAGCCAGGGTACAGCCAGGGAAAGCCAGGGAAAGCCATGAGAAAGCCAGGGGAAAGCCATGAGAAAGCCAGGGGAAAGCCATGAGAAAGCCAGGGGAAAGCCATGAGAAAGCCAGGGACAGCCAGGGGACAGCCAGGGACAGCCAGGGGAAAGCTATGAGAAAGCCAGGGGAAAGCCATGAGAAAGCCAGGGGAAAGCCATGAGAAAGCCAGGGGAAAGCCATAGAAAGCCAGGGGACAGCCAGGGGACAGCCAGGGACAGCCAGGGGAAAGCCATGGGAAAGCCATGGGAAAGCAAGGGGAAAGCCAGGGGAATAGCCAGGGGAAAGCCAGGGGATAGCCAGGGGAAAGCTTTGAGAAAGCCATGGGAAAGCCAGGGGAAAGCCAGGGAAAAGCCATGAGAAGGCCATGAGAGAGCCAAGGGAAAGCCAGGGAAAGCCAGGGGACAGCCAGGGGAAAGCCATGAGAAAGCCATGGGAAATCCATGGGAAAGCCATCGGACAGCCAGGGGACAGCCAAGGGGCAGCCAGGAGACAGCCAGGGGGAGCCAGGGGAGAGCCAGGGGAAGAGCCAGGGGAAAGCCAGGGGAAAGCCAGGGACAGCCAGGGGACAGCCAGGGAAAGCCAGGGGACAGCCAGGGGAAAGCCATGAGAAAGCCAGGGGAAAGCCAGTGGATAGCCAGGGAAGCCAGGGGACAAGCCAGGGGAAAGCCATGAGAAAGCCAGTGGAAAGCCAGGGGACAGCCAGGGGAAAGCCAGGCGAAAGCCAGGGGCCAGCCATGAGAAAGCCAGGGGAAAGCCAGGGAAAAGCCAGGGCACAGCCAGGGGAAAGCCAGGGGACAGCCAGGGAACAGCCATGAGACAGCCAGGGACAGCCAGGGGACGTCAGGGGACAGCCAGGCGACAGCCATGGGACAACCAGGTCACAGCCAGGGGACAGCCAGGGGACAGCCAGGGGACAGCCATGGGACAGCCATGGGACAGCCAGGGACAGCCAGGGGACAGCCAGGGGAAAGCCAGGGGATAGCCAGGGGACAGCCAGGGGACAGCCATGGGAAAGCCAGGGGAAAGCCCATGAGAAAGCCAGGGGACAGCCAGGGGACAGCCAGGGTACAGCCAGGGGAAAGCCAGGGGAAAGCCATGAGAAAGCCAGGGGAAAGCCATGAGAAAGCCAGGGGAAAGCCATGAGAAAGCCAGGGAAAGCCATGAGAAAGCCAGGGGACAGCCAGGGACAGCCAGGGACAGCCAGGGGAAAGCTATGAGAAAGCCAGGGGAAAGCCATGAGAAAGCCAGGGGAAAGCCATGAGAAAGCCAGGGGAAGCCATGAGAAAGCCAGGGGACAGCCAGGGGACAGCCAGGGGACAGCCAGGGGAAAGCATGGGAAAGCCATGGGAAAGCAAGGGAAAGCCAGGGGATAGCCAGGGGAAAGCCAGGGATAGCCAGGGGAAAGCTTTGAGAAAGCCATGGGAAAGCCAGGGGAAAGCCAGGGAAAAGCCATGAGAAGGCCATGAGAGAGCCAAGGGAAAGCCAGGGGAAAGCCAGGGGACAGCCAGGGGAAAGCCATGAGAAAGCCATGGGAAATCCATGGGAAAGCCATCGGACAGCCAGGGGACAGCCAAGGGGCAGCCAGGAGACAGCCAGGGGAGAGCCAGGGGAGAGCCAGGGGAGAGCCAGGGGAAAGCCAGGGGACAGACAGGGGACAGCCAGGAGACAGCCAGGGGAGAGCCAGAGGAGAGCCATGGGGAAAGCCAGGGAAAGCCACTTGACAGCCATGGGAAAGCCAGGGGAAAGCAATGGAACGCCAGGGGAAAGCCATGGGAAAGCCATGAGAAAACCATGAGAAAGCGATGAGAAAGCCACGAGAAAGCCACGAGAAAGCCACGAGAAAGCCACGAGAAAGCCAGGGAAAAGCCAGGGGAAAGCCAGGGGAAAGCCAGGGGAAAGCAATGGGAAAGCCATGAGAAAGCCATGAGAAAGCCATGAGAAAGCCATGAGAAAGCCAGGGAAAAGCAAGGGAAAGCAAGGGAAAGCACGAGAAAGCCATGAGCAAGCCAGGGAAAAGCCAGGGAAAGCCAAGGGAAGGCCACGAGAAAGCCAGGGGAAGGCCACGAGAAAGCCATGGGAAAGCCACGAGAAAGCCAGGGGAAAGCCAGGGGAAAGCCAGGGGAAAGCGACGAGAAAACCAGGGGAAGCCACGCGAAAGCCAGGGGAAAGCATGGAGAAAGCCAGGGGAAGGCCACGAGAAAGCCAGGTAGGCCACGAGAAATCCAGGGAAAGCCATGAGAAAGCCATAGGAAGGCCATGAGAAAGCCAGGGGAAAGCCACGAGAAAGCCAGGGAAAAGCCAGGGAAAGCCATGAGAAAGCCAGGGGATGCCATGAGAAAGCCAGGGGAAAGCCAGGAGAAAACCAGGGGAAAGCCACGGGAAAGCCACGAGAAAGCCAGGGAAGGCCACGAGAAAGCCAGGGGAAAGCCAGGGGAAAGCCAGGAAAACCAGGGGAAAGCCAGGGAAGGCCACGAGAAAGCCACGGAAAGCCAGGGGAAAGCCACGAGAAGCCAGGCGAAAGCCACGAGAAAGCCAGGGAAAGCCACGAGAAAGCCAGGGAAATGCCACGAGAAAGCCAGGGGAAAGCCACGAGAAAGCCAGGGGAAAGCCAGGGAAAGCCACGAGAAAGCCAGGGGAAAGCCAGGGGAAGGCCACGAAAAAGCCAGGGGAAAGCCACAAAAAGCCAGGGGAAAGCCACGAGAAAGCCAGGGAAAGCCAGGAGACAGCCAGGGGAAAGCCACGAGAAAGCCAGGGGAAAGCCAGGGGAAAGCCAGGGAAAAGCCACGAGAAAGCCAGGGGAAAGCCAGGAGACAGCCAGGGGAAAGCCACGAGAAAGCCAGGGGAAAGCCAGGGGAAAGCCAGGGGAAAGCCAGGGGAAAGCCAGGGAAGCCATGAGAAAGCCAGGGGAAAGCCATGAGAAAGCCAGGGGACAGCCAGGGGACAGCCAGGGGACAGCCATGGAAAGCCATGGGAAAGCCATGGGAAAGCAAGGGGAAAGCCAGGGATAGCCAGGGGAAAGCCAGGGATAGCCAGGGAAAGCTTTGAGAAAGCCATGGGAAAGCCAGGGGAAAGCCAGGGAAAAGCCATGAGAAGGCCATGAGAGAGCCAAGGGAAGCCAGGGAAAGCCAGGGACAGCCAGGGGAAAGCCAGAGAAAGCCATGGGAATCATGGGAAAGCCATCGGACAGCCAGGGACAGCAAGGGGCAGCCAGGAGACAGCCAGGGGAGAGCCAGGGGAGAGCCAGGGGAGAGCCAGGGGAAAGCCAGGGGACAGACAGGGACAGCCAGGGGGACAGCCAGGGGAGAGCCAGAGGAGAGCCATGGGAAAGCCAGGGGAAAGCCACTTGACAGCCATGGGAAGCCAGGGGAAAGCCAAGGAAGCCAGGGAAAGCCATGGGGAAAGCCATGAGAAAGCCATGAGGAAAGCCACGAGAAAGCCAGAGAAAGCCACGAGGAAAGCCACGAGAAAGCCAGGGAAAAGCCAGGGAAAGCCAGGGGAAAGCCAGGGGAAAGCAATGGGAAAGCCATGAGAAAGCCATGAGAAAGCCATGAGAAAGCCATGAGAAAGCCAGGGAAAAAGCAAGGGGAAAGCAAGGGAAAGCCACGAGAAAGCCATGAGCAAGCCAGGGAAAAGCCAGGGGAAAGCCAAGGGAAGGCCACGAGAAAGCCAGGGAAGGCCACGAGAAAGCCATGGGAAAGCCACGAGAAAGCCAGGGGAAAGCCAGGGGAAAGCCAGGGGAAAGCGACGAGAAAACCAGGGGAAGGCCACGCGAAAGCCAGGGGAAAGCCATGAGAAAGCCAGGGGAAGGCCACGAGAAAGCCAGGGTAGGCCACGAGAAAGCCAGGGGAAAGCCATGAGAAAGCCATAGGAAGGCCATGAGAAAGCCAGGGGAAAGCCACGAGAAAGCCAGGGAAAAGCCAGGGGAAAGCCATGAGAAAGCCAGGGGATGCCATGAGAAAGCCAGGGGAAAGCCAGGAGAAAGCCAGGGGAAAGCCAAGGGAAAGCCACGAGAAAGCCAGGGGAAGGCCACGAGAAAGCCAGGGAAAGCCAGGGGAAAGCCACGAGAAAACCAGGGGAAAGCCAGGGGAAGGCCACGAGAAAGCCACGAGAAAGCCAGGGAAAGCCACGAAAAAGCCAGGCGAAAGCCACGAGAAAGCCAGGGGAAAGCCACGAGAAAGCCAGGGAAATGCCACGAGAAAGCCAGGGGAAAGCCACGAGAAAGCCAGGGGAAAGCCAGGGGAAAGCCACGAGAAAGCCAGGGGAAAGCCAGGGGAAGGCCACAAAAAAAGCCAGGGGAAAGCCACAAAAAAGCCAGGGAAAGCCACGAGAAAGCCAGGGAAAGCCAGGAGACAGCCAGGGGAAAGCCACGAGAAAGCCAGGGGAAAGCCAGGGAAAAGCCACGAGAAAGCCAGGGGAAAGCCAGGAGACAGCCAGGGGAAAGCCACGAGAAAGCCAGGGAAAAGCCAGGGGAAAGCCAGGGGAAAGCAGGGAAAGCCATGAGAAAGCCAGGGGAAAGCCATGAGAAAGCCAGGGGACAGCCAGGGGACAGCCAGGGGACAGCCAGGGAAAGCCATGGGAAAGCCATGGGAAAGCAAGGGGAAAGCCAGGGGATAGCCAGGGGAAAGCCATGGGATAGCCAGGGGAAAGCTTTGAGAAAGCCATGGGAAAGCCAGGGGAAAGCCAGGGAAAAGCCATGAGAAGGCCATGAGAGAGCCAAGGGAAAGCCAGGGGAAAGCCAGGGACAGCCAGGGGAAAGCCATGAGAAAGCCATGGGAAATCCATGGGAAAGCCATCGGACAGCCAGGGGACAGCCAAGGGGCAGCCAGGAGACAGCCAGGGGAGAGCCAGGGGAGAGCCAGGGAGAGCCAGGGGAAAGCCAGGGGACAGACAGGGGACA